>SJYC01136335.1:0-15572 GCA_006408675.1 Madoqua kirkii
TCTTCCCAACCCAGGGAGTGAACCCAGGTTTCCCACATTGCACACTGCAGGCAGATTCTTTACCATATGAGCCACCAGGGAAGCCCATATCCACCCAACTTCCTTGACCATACAGTCATCCTTCAATTTTAAGAAATTATATATAAGCATATACCTTTACCTGGAGCACTCAACAGAAGTTTTAAATTTGTTGGGTAGAGTATTTCAATTATTTGATTTATACCCATCCTCTCCTCTCCACTACACTAAGTTTCTTGAGGGCAGGGATCATGTCTGATCTTATTCATCACTGTATCCCAGGTGCCTGGCATTTAGTAGACATGTGAATGAAAAAGTCAATGACTGCTTTAACATTTATTTAACAATCTTTTTCTTCTTTCAGCTACTTCATACTACATGCCACTTCCCAAATCCAACATGACTTTCTCATATGAAATGTTCTTTTCCACATTCTCCATCTGATAAACTGTCACTCTTTATGAAGTCAAGAACAAATATCCTTGGATTGCCCTGGAAGTCCAGTGGCTAAGATTCCAAGCTCCCAATGCAAGAGGGCCAAGTTTGATGCTTGGTCGGGGAACTATTAATAGATCCCACATGCTGCAACTAAAGAGACCGCATGCTGCAACTAAGTCCCAGCACAGCCAAATTAATTAATTAAATATTTTTAAAAGAAATACTTGTTCAGGGAGAATCCATTGCTTCTGCCGTAATGGGTTAGAAGTTCATTCTATCTATTATAATGCTTTTCTCATTGTATCCCACTTAAATTCTTTCTTGTTCATTCATTCAGCAGATATTCATGAGACTTTGCTTGAGGTACAGTCTCTGACATCACAGAGTTTACATCCTAGTGGAGGTAGATGAACATGCTACAAACATACACAAGCAATTAACTACAGGGCCAATAAAAGCTGCAAAAGAGAAGAAGGTGTCACATGAGCTTTAAGTGAAAATATCTTTTCTGGGCTGTGAGTTCTTAAAAGTGATGAACATCTCATCCATGTCTGTATCTTTCAGATGTGAGTGCTTGCCAAAAGTTTGTGGACTATCCAAAAGAGTGAATGAGTGAGGGAATAATGAATTTCAAAGCACTGGTATCCTTTTTCTGGCCACATGCTTTGGCTAACATCATCCAATATCAGTTAATTATGGTGATTTACAATTTATTTAGATGTTCCCCTGGCCCTTATTTGCTTATTTTAATAAAGCCTGGGCTTAAAATAAAAGATGGATTTTCTGGAACTATGTAGGGAACAAGCAAAAAACAAGTAAGACTCTAACAATTACTGCTGCCCCAAAGTGGAATGTGCTGCCTCAAGGCACTCTTGGGCCTGTTAACATCCAGGCAGATCCCAGGTGACCATCAGTTCTGCTGAGAAATGGACAAGATTGCCTCTTATTGCCAAGGTGCCTCCTATCCCTTACATTTCATGGTTCTGTGAGATTTCTGAGTAACCTCAACTCATCTACATATTCCACTGGACATTCCAACAAGAAAAAGTTCACTTGTCAATTTTTTAAGTTTAAAATTTGGCAAAGATGAATTTTCAATTTCTCAGCTTATACTTACTCCTAGGAAAAATATTCAAGCCAGAAAAGCCATTATAATAGAACTGTTACCAATAAAAGGATGAAGAAAATAAAGTGTGAAAGTTAGTGAATCTAAATTTTTTCTTCAAAAGATGAGCTTATACACTTCAGTGATGATCTTTTCTCTTTCATATTGTCATATGAAGCTTGTAACAGTGGGTAAGGCTTAATCAGGGCTTCCCGGGTTGGCTAAGTCATAAAGAATCAGCCTTCAATGCAGGAGACATGGGTTTAATCCCTGGATTGGGAAGATCTCTTAGAAGAAAGAAATGGCAACCCACTCCTATATTTTTGCCTGGGAAATCTCATGGACAGAGGGGCCTGGTGGGCTACAGTCCATGGGGTCACATAAGAGTCAGACACGACTTAGTGACTAACCACCAACAACAAAGAATAATCAAAGGATTTACTTCACTGTGTATAATAAGCTCTAGGAGTGAAGTAAGTCATAAAGAGAAAAATAAATATTATATTTTAATACTTATATGGAATCTAGAAAGATAGTACTGATGAACCTATTTGCAGAGCATCGATGGAGATGCAGACAGAGAAAACAGATTTATGGACATGGGGATAGGCGAAGGAGACAGTGGGACAAATGGAGAGATATATTCACTCCATCTATAAAACAGATAGCCAGCGGGAGTTTGCTGTATGACTCAGGGAACTCAAACAACAGCTCTGTGAGGGGTGGGGTGGGATGGGAGGTAGGAAGGAGGTTCAAGAGGGAGGCGACATGTGCATACCTATGACTGATTCATGTTGATGTATGGCAGAAACTAACACAATATTGTAAAGCAATTATCCTTCAATTAAAATTTTTTTTTAATTTTCACTTTCTTAATTAATTTATTGTAATTGGAGGATAATTCAGTTCAGTTCAGTCACTCAGTCGTGTCCAACTCTTTGCGACCCCATGGACTGCAGCAGGCCAGGCCTCCCTGTCTATCACCAACTCCCAGAGTTCACTCAAACTCATGTCCACTGAGTCAGTGATGTCATCCAACCATCTCATCCTCTGTTGTTCCCTTCATTATTGAGATACTGTGATGGTTTTTGCCATACCAAAATTTTAAAAATAACAATAATCAAAGGAATGACTCTATAGTAATGGAAATACATGCACACTGTTATTTGTGCTGGGAAAATAACTTAAGGTGAAAGGCAGAAACCTTTCCCAAAGTATTCAAATCAGAATGTATAGGTGGCCACGTCTTCAGACTCAAAGCAGATGACTGCACAAATTAACCTTCGGATTCTCAGTGTGGCCACATCCACTGATACCCTTACTTCTTTTCCTGATGGTGCATATTCAAAATACTGTGTTCTCAATTCTAGCACTAAAAAAATAAAAACCAACTTCTAACAAATCAGTGGCACTCTTCATTAATGAATCCAATTTAAAATATCAGAATGTGTCACAGATAATTGTATGCTTGATTTACCCCCTCCCTCGTGCATTAAATAGAAAAGGGAAGAGGTTCGTTGAACTATAAACATCCACGTCCGCATCCCTTATGAATAATGTTTTCCATCCGCCTTTGTCATCAGTGAGGATCATTAAACAGTATTTATTAAGCATCCATCTGTGTATGGCACTTTATAAAAATTCCTCCCTGTGCCTCTTCCCCCTTTCTCAATCTACCATGTGTCTCTGTTGTAGAAAATGCTAGGGAGCTACAAGGATAATAAATAATTAATGGTAAGAAATATAAGGCAGATGGATGGGATGACCTACCAGCACCTATGAATCTTAGGATGTTAAATTTACTGCTAATATAATTTAGCACAAATTGATAGGAAAATAAAGCATTTGATGCGGAAAAAATGAGCTCATTGTATTCCATCAACATTTTCAAAACTACACATGTGAAAATTAGGGACCACAGATGGACCAACTGAAGCCCTGAGTTGATGTGACTTGCACCAGATGAAACAGTCTTGAAATAAATAATGTGGAAAACAGTGTGGAAAAGTCAGAAAATTAACGGCTGCAACAGTATAATTGGGAGTGTAACCTAAGCGAAGAGTGGAAATATTCAGAAATACAGCAAAGTCATTGTTTTCACTAAAAGGAGTAGTGTGATTAAGGATAGTGAAATTATGAATTCCCCCCCTCTCTCAGTCTTTCTTTCATGTTATTCTATTACTTTTTTCTTTAAGAAAAAACCTAGTTATACAGGCTTTAGAGACGGAGATATTTAAAACACTGTCTTTCACCTTTGCAAGCCTCAGGTAGTCAGGATAATAATAAAAGGACAGGAGTGCATGCTAAGTCGCTTCAGTCATGTCCAACTCTTTGCAACTGTATGAACTGTAGCCCACCAGTCTCTTCTGACCATCGAATAAAAGGGAATGTCAGTGTAAAATCAGCTATTGCTACAGGTTTGAGATTTGCCATTTGAATTTTGTTTCAGCCTAAGTTCAAAATGTCCCTAAGTAAAAACTGTATTTCCTAGAAGGTAGGGATGTTCTTGGAGTTGGAGTTGAAGGACAGCCAAAGTTATGATCTCATTTGCTTTGTGACTTTGGTTAATAATTAGCATTTTTATCACCTACCACATATTGAGGGATTATTACACACAGCCACTGTGCTTATTCCACTTAATTCTCATGAGAATTCTCATTAATCCTCAATCCTCCTTGTGGGGGAGTTTAGTATCTTTGATTTATAGATAAAGAAACTGAAGTTCCAAAATGTATGTACCTTGTTCAAGATGACATAAACACTAAGTATTTGTTCCAGGATACCAGTCCAGCAATGTCTCAACTCAAAGCCCATGTTCTTAATCTTCTAAGATTCTGGTGGTTTTCCTTGAATGGCATGATTGTGAGTGCCTCAATTCAATAAATATATAGAAATATGAGACCAATATTGTGCAATATTTTAGCACAATAGAGAAGGAAAGAATGAATCTCAGATAATTCCTGTAACACTATGTCTATCCATTAGCTTAGATGTATAAAATATATTAAATGGAATAATTTTCTTGTGGATATAATTGGATGGCAATTATTTCCACAGTTATAAAGTTTCACAAAACTGAAAATAAATTTTAGTGTGTGGCTTTAAAAGTGATGCTATTAATCTCAGTATTGAGATCCATACTCAAGATGGATGCTTTAAAATATTTGATAAATGTTAAAAATATAAAATTCACAATATTTGAAAGGGCAACATTGGTAAGTTTAAATGATCTTTCCAGGGTCCACTCAGCATCAAGACTAAGACCAAATCTCTTAGTTCCTAAATCCATGTTCTTTCCACTAGACCCTGACACCTTAGAGCTTCAGAAATAAATATACAATTAGAATGATGAAGAGAAAAAGTGTGAAGCAGGAGACATCTAGCTATTTCACACCCAGTTAAGTGTATAAATACTGATGAGTTGAACCTAATTATTAATGATTCCTGACTACAACATAAATCTGTAATTTCTACTATTTCAATAACAGTCAAAATAGGAGATCATAGCTTCAAGTAACACATACTGATTTAGATCCATGATTTCTTTCTCATCCCCCTCCTTTCAAAACAATGTGTTCCTTGGCTATTAAGATATATACTACATGCAGGGGTTACAAAATTATGTAAAGGCACCCTTGCTCTCAAAACACTCACTGGATTACTGCAATAAAATTACAGGAAATTTTGGATTTGTGCTTTTAGCATGTGTTGTATGTGGTTGGTGGTGGTGGTTTAGTCACTAAGTCGTATCTGACCCTCAGACACCAAGGACTGTAGCCCATTAGGTTCCTATGTCCATGGGATCTCCCAGGAAAGAATACTGAAGTGAGTTGCCATTTCCTACTAGGATCTTCCTAACCCAGGGATTGAACCCATGTCTCTTGTGTCTCAGAAAATATTATGAACTTAACTATCTTAAACCTAATTAAGCCTTCCTACCTGATTTGAACATGCTGATGTAAGGAAGAGAGAGGTGTGCAAAACCAGCCAGTGATGAAGAAGTCTTAATTCATGAGGCTTTGTAAATACAGTCTTCATTTATGAGACTGGTAAACTTAGCACCATTTGAAGTTTTGAAAACTCTTTAAGATCTTACATGAATTAATGAATATGATTGTTTAATTCATTCATTCAACAATATTTACTGCACACCTACTACATATCAAGCACTATGTTCCAAATGCCATAAAATGCCTGCAAGAAAATGGCTCCCTGGATTAAAAATAAAGGCAAAAACTCTCAGTATAATGTCTTACTTCAGCTGAATATATACATGACTACAAAATGTGTTTATTATGCTGGAAACAAAGTATTTTGCTGGGTCTGAATAAAACCAGAAGTCAAGTTTAAGAAGTAGCTTTTTAATAGCTTCTAAGCTTTCTATGTGCACTCGTTTCTACAAAACCTAATGAAAATGCTCTCCTTAGATTTAGAAAAGACTAGGATTCCAAATTTAAAATGACATTTATCTCCAAAGTAAATTAATATTTAATGAGAGTCTGATTAATAATTGTGATTTTATGAACTGGAGACATTTAGCACAAAAGCCCCTAGACACATTTGTTCTATACAGACTGGGGAAAAGGGCTAACAGTGGATCATCTCCTTCCAAATGTTACTTTACTGTTATGTTTCATACTTTTTCCTTCTAAACACCACTTGCCTCTTCTGGTATTAGCTTATTGGAAAGTTTTTCATTTGTGAAAAATAGGATAAGAATTCAAGAGATCCAGTCCCATAAGAACTTTCAAAGGATTAAGAAAGACTATAATGTTATCTAGGTGAGAGCTGTGAAGAAGAAAAAGAAAGAAAGAAATGGCTCAGTGTTCACCTTACATTTTTTTATATATATTAAATACTGAAATTATTATATATGTTAAATCTCCAAAAATGTATCAACTGGCCTGTAAAGAGCTATCACCATTTCAGATCTTTTTTTTTTCCTTTTTGCTAATGAGCTGAACTGCTCTTTTACTGGTTTTTGTTAATGATCTGAACTGATAAAACAGATTTTGTAAATAAGTACAAAATAAATCAATATGTGAAAGTAAAGGAACTTGCTAAAAGACACAGTGTCACATCGTCATTTTAGAGATTAGAAAGGAAATAAGGACAGAGGAAGGAGAGAGAGAAAAGGCAAGGGAACAAAAAAGAAAAAAGAAAAAAGGAGTCCAAGTTGGAAAATGTTGGTGTGAGAAAGCATTTAAGGTCACATTACACTGGTACTTAAAAAGATAACGTTCTACTTTTCTATAATATTTTCCATTTTGTCCTTTTCACATAGAGGCAGACATGCCTTCAATAAGAACAATTCCTATGGATAGAAACAAGACACAAGAGATCCTTTGCTAGAATGTACTGGAAGAACTTCATCAGTGTCAAAGCAGGCACTGGACTCCAGACATGTTAATACATGGTTAACTGGAGGCCAACACTGGTTATAAATAGATTATTTCCAGAATTTAAACCACATTGCTTTTGAAGCTTAGGGTTTCCTAAAGTAATTCACACTACTAATAATCTAGCTGAGCACTAGCACTGACTCATATGGTAACCAGCAGCTATAGATGACTATTTAAATTTAAAACTTAATTTCTCAGTCTTACAGGTCAATTTCAAGGGTCCGATAGCTTAGGTAGCTAATGGCTACTACTAGTGAGCACGAATATAGAATTTTTCCTATATATCACACCAAATTCTATTGGAGAACACTGGTCTAGCCAGACTTCTGTAAAGTAATGAGGCTAAGTATGTTCTGAAATAGGGGTGAGAGACAAATTCTATCGGAAGTACCATGTTCTGCCTTGTCTGGATCTCATTCCACTAACTGTCTCCATCCTTAGCAGTGGCAAACCATGGACCTCTGTTTACAAACTCTCCTCTATCCCAGCTTCTAGAAACACCTGACTCTTGTCAAGAAGAATGTGAAGATTATGTGGGTGTAAAATAGCAAGATCAAACCAGTCAATCCTAAAGGAAATCAATCCTGAGGACTCACTGGAAGAACTGATGCTGAGGCTGAAGCTCCAATATTTTGGCCACATGATGCAAACTGTTGACTCACTGGAAAAGACCCTGATGCTGGGAATGATTGACGGTAAAAGTGAAGGGGGCAGCAGGGGATGAGATGGCTGGATAGCATCATCGATTCAATCAACATTAACTTCTGCAAACTCTGGGAAATAGTGAAGGGACAGAGAGGCCTGGCATGCAGCAGTTCATGGGCTCACAAAAAACTGGACGCCACTTAGCAACTGAACAACAACAATGGGCTGGCAGTTCATCACCAGGCAGACTTGCTCCTGTCCCGCTCTGCCCAACCCTGGCCAGCAGTTCCTAGTAACTGTGCTCTTGGTGCTGTGTGGTGACCTAGAACCTAACTCAGGGGCCAGTTCCATCCACCATTTGTTGCTCCACCATTGGATCAACAAATAAACAATGAGCATCAGCTATGCACCTGGAGGTGCAGAGGTATGGCGAGTAAAGTAGTGAAGAAGGAAGAAGGTTCCTGTCTTTATTGAAGTGATATTCTCACACAGGAAAATGACATTTGACAAGTGATTACCCACAATTTAACAGCAGAATTGGGGTAAATGCTACAAAGGAGAAAACAGCTAGAGACTGTCATACAGAGTAAAGTAAATCAGAAAGAGAAAAATATTGTGTATTAATGTATATATGTGGAATCTAGAAAGATGGTACTGATGATCCTATTTACAAAGCAGAAATAGAGACACAGACATAGAGAATGAATGTATGAATACCAAGGGGGAAGGAAGGTGGAAGCAACTGCGAGACTGGGGCTAACACATCTTCAGTCATAACTGACTCTTTTGCGACCCTATGGACTGTATAGCCTGCCAGGCTCCTCTGTCCATGGGATTCTCCAGGCAAGAATACTGGGGTGGGTTGCCATGCCCTCCTCCAGAGGATCTTCCCAACCCAAGGATCAAACATGAGTCTCTTATGTCTCCTGCATTGGCAGATGGGTTCTTTACCACTAGCACCACCTGGGAAGCCCCAATACTATGTAAAAATGGATAACTAATAGGAACCTACTGTATAGCACAGGAAACTCTACTTAGTGCACTGTGGTGATGTGAATGGGAAGGAAGTCCAAAAGGGAGATGATACATGTATACGTGGAGATTTTCCTGGTGGCTCAGATGGTAAAGAATATGCCTGCAATGCGGGAGACCTGGGTTCAGTCCCTGGGTTGTGAAGATACCCTGGAGAATGAAATGGCTACCCACTCTAGTATTCTTGCCGTGAATGAGTAGCCTGATTGGCTATAGTCCATAGGGTCACAAAGAATCAGACATGACTGAGTGACACTTTCACACATGTGTATATACACATGGCTGATTCATTTTGCTGTACAGTAGAAACTAACACAACACTATAAAGCAAATATAGTCTGATAAAAAAAAGTTTTTTAATTAAAAATATGATTTTTTTAAAGAAAAATAGAAAACAGCTAGAAAAGAGAAGACTGAAAAAACATGCTATATTCTGGGACTCTAGCAAGATTTCTTTGAACAAGTGACTCTGATATTAGAGGCATGAGGAAGAGTTAAGAAACTGGAAGAAAGCATCTGAATAGTTACCTGTGCAGGCCTCAGGGCAGGGAATCCCAGACACTTGAAGGGAACTAAAAAAAACCAGAAATTGTTGCAGCAAAGGAGGGGCATGTTGGGGCTAACACATCTTCAGTCATAACTGACTCTTTTGCGACCCTATGGACTGTATAGCCTGCCAGGCTCCTCTGTCCATGGGATTCTCCAGGCAAGAATACTGGGGTGGGTTGCCATGCCCTCCTCCAGAGGATCTTCCCAACCCAAGGATCAAACATGAGTCTCTTATGTCTCCTGCATTGGCAGATGGGTTCTTTACCACTAGCACCACCTGGGAAGCCCCAATACTATGTAAAAATGGATAACTAATAGGAACCTACTGTATAGCACAGGAAACTCTACTTAGTGCACTGTGGTGATGTGAATGGGAAGGAAGTCCAAAAGGGAGATGATACATGTATACGTGGAGATTTTCCTGGTGGCTCAGATGGTAAAGAATATGCCTGCAATGCGGGAGACCTGGGTTCAGTCCCTGGGTTGTGAAGATACCCTGGAGAATGAAATGGCTACCCACTCTAGTATTCTTGCCGTGAATGAGTAGCCTGATTGGCTATAGTCCATAGGGTCACAAAGAATCAGACATGACTGAGTGACACTTTCACACATGTGTATATACACATGGCTGATTCATTTTGCTGTACAGTAGAAACTAACACAACACTATAAAGCAAATATAGTCTGATAAAAAAAAGTTTTTAATTAAAAATATGATTTTTTTAAAGAAAAATAGAAAACAGCTAGAAAAGAGAAGACTGAAAAAACATGCTATATTCTGGGACTCTAGCAAGATTTCTTTGAACAAGTGACTCTGATATTAGAGGCATGAGGAAGAGTTAAGAAACTGGAAGAAAGCATCTGAATAGTTACCTGTGCAGGCCTCAGGGCAGGGAATCCCAGACACTTGAAGGGAACTAAAAAAAACCAGAAATTGTTGCAGCAAAGGAGGGGCATGTGGGCCTGAGACAACACTGGCAGGCAGGGGGCAGACTGATCAGAGCCTGTTATGAACAACTTTATTCTAGTGATGTTTTCAAAATGAAGGAGGAATATAGTAGCCCCCAAGTTAAAGATTTAGGCCTTTACCCTAAGAAAAGTGGGAAATCATTTAAGGGTTTCAGATGGATGAGTGATATGATCAGATTGGCCTTTTATCAAAAAACCAAAGAACAAATGGATTGAAAGGATAAGAAGAGGCACTAAGAGTCCTGGCAGTAAGCTTCTGTAGAAGTTCAGAAAGAGACGCTGGTAATTTGATGATGGTACAGGAAATGATCCTCCCCACTGAGTCTGAATCCCTGAGTTAATTATGTGACCATCACGTGGTTTTCCTAAGACAGACCTATGTCTCAATTGGTCTGAACTCTTGCTAGCTACTTAAGATAGACCTCTTCCTAAACTTTAAAGCATTTGATCCTATGGCTGGGTCACTCTAATCCCGCCTGCCCTGCCTGCCCCTGTGTGTCTAAATCTCCAGATCTTCCCTGTTTCCAGAAGACCTCTCCCCTATGTGGTCATTCCTCCAGTACTCCATCAGTCTGACTTCCTGCCTACCCGGTACAATCTGCCATCTGTCTCCACTCTCTCTAGATGCCACATTTACCGACCTGGTTGATCTCCTTTTAGGATCCTCTTTAGTCTGACATACTAAGTGCTCACTGCTGGAAAACAAAAGGAGAAAGTAGGAAAAGAACCAAATAGCTCAAGTCCTGGAGTCTGCAAAAAATAAACCCAGTGATTAGAATCAGAGAATCAAAGTATCTCTGAGTAATAAGGGAGGCGGAATGGCCCAGCTCCCCTAGTTCAGCAAAACCACAGCCTACATGCCATTCCTCACTTCGGAAATGCCACCTTCACCCTTTCACCTTCAGGAATCTTGCCTCTGCCCATCACCTTTCCCTTCCAAATAGTTTATAAGGAAACACAGACTGTTTGAGCCAAGGCAGAATCTCTGTACTTGGTCACTAGAGAAGAAACTGGGGGTTCTTACGTTTGCCTTCTGATAGACTCTAAGTCCATTGAGGGTAAAGACCAATTTTGTATAACCTGGCTACAATCTCATGCCAGTTGGACTATGAGAAAGCAATACTTCCTCTTCAAGAAAGAACCACTGCTTTGTCTTGGAAAACATCATGGACTATCAATTATCACAGGCAAATCCTCTTGTGGACTTGCACACCAAGTCCACTGGCACTTGGGAATGGATAGAGGGAAAATTTTATACAAAGAGATGTGAAGAAGAGTCTAGAGAAAGAGAAAGGCCTGGCAAATGGCTGGTATCTGGACCCCAAACAAATCTGGGCCAGTGAGCAAACCCCCATGATGAGAAATGGTAAATATATTTCTAAGAGCAGTGACATTTAACATTTGATTAGAATTTGTTTTTTGTCTACGGTAATAATTACCATCCTTTATCCCAAAGCACTCAGCCAGAATCTGCTATCTACAAGACCCTTATACTAACAATGTTTTAGACCAGTGGTCCTCAACCTTTCAGCACCAGGACCGGTTTCATGGAAGACAATTTTTCCATGGAGCAGGGAGGGATGGTTTTGGAAAGATTCAAGTGTATTACATTTATTTCACACATTATTTCTAGTATTATTGTATCAGTTCCACCTCAGATCACCAGGCATTAGATTCCAGAGGTTGGGGGCCCCTGCTTTAGAGAACAAAGGAAAGCGTGTGGTAGTTCTGGAAGTCAGGGTCAAGAGTCAAAGACAGGACAGGAGTAGGTGAGGAGTGCCATCCATAGCATGGATTAACTAGTGACTGAATGCAATTGAAACCCTTTCTTGCCCTAATTTATTCTGGAGGAAGAAGACAGCAGTAGGGAACAGCTGTCTACCTAAGCTTGGGTTTCAATTTTGTAAGAATGAGCTGTTACTAAGACATTTCTAGTAAGGCAGGGATAGCATTTCCCAGCCCCCTGCATCTAGCTAGGCCATGCATGTGACTGGTCTCATCAGTGGAATATAAGAAGTGCTGTTGTTGCCACAGTGGAGCCAGGCTGTCTAAGAAGTTGATGTCTTTGCAACGCATGCTCACTTTCACTCTCTCTCCATTTGACCGTGATGCAGGTGAGAAATAAACATACATTATGTTTAGCCACTAACAGTTTGGTTCATAACAGGAGCTAGCATCATCACAAATTATTCTGAAATGGACACCTTGAAGTGGGTGCTGCCATAACAAAGATCTGATTACGCAGCATTGGCCATTGACAAGAAAACAGAGACCAGGGACCTGGAACTCTGCTATGCCGTGGCAAAACCATGCTAATTTAGAAGCCAGATCTATAGCTGTATATGGTTGGAAAGAGCCAGAAGGCGAGTTAGTATGTGATGGTTGCTCTTCACTGTCTATACCAAGGTATTACAAGATAATGTATGAGCTCATGAAAGAATTGGCTAGTTTGAGAACAGAAATCAGGGCAAATAACCAAATTTCAGCAGTATAAGACTACAAAGCTGAAACAATTCACTGCTTCAGGGACTCTAATGGTGAAGAATGACACTGAAAAAGGCTTTGAATAACACGTGTCTGTTCACACTACTTCCCGGTTAGACAAAGAGAATCAGCCCTGCAGCAAAGATCCGATTAATGGAGTTACCTAAGCGCCCACAGGCTTCCTGGGTGACTCAGAGAGAGAGAATCTGCCTGCAGTGCAGGAGACCCGGGTTCGATCCCTGGGTGGGAAGATCGCTTGGAGGAGGAAATGGCAACCCACTCCAGTATTCTTGCCTGGAGAATTCCATGGACAGCGAAGCCTGGCAGGCTATAGTCCATGGGGTTGCAGAGCAAACACGACTGAGTGACTAACACACACATAAGGACTCAAGCCTGTTGCTTCAGGCGACCCCAAAATGACCACTTGAGACACAGGGGGTTGAGACATGAGCAAAGAAGTGAGGCAAGTTCAAGAATTATAAATAGGAAAGAACTTACGTGGTAGGTAGTGGTATGTGAAGTCGCTCAGTCGTGTCCGACTCTTAGCGACCCCATGGACTGCAGCCTACCAGGCTCCTCTGTCCATGGTATTTTCCAGGCAAGAGTACTGGAGTGGGGTGCCAACTGACAGCAAATAGATAAGAAAGCTATGAAGACTTTGAGGGAATTGTATTGTCAAAGAAATTAGGAGGCTAGTTCCTAGTGACAATAAAACAACCTCAAAACATCCTAACTTATACCAGTAAGAAATGGGCTAAGAAAGTATTGGCTTGGCCAAAGAGTTCGTTCTAGGCTGTTACCTCTCCCTAAAGGGTTGTCCATCTGCCTCTTTTGAGCCTGGAGAGTGCTTACTCATCTCTTAAAAATTAGCTTAGATGTCACGTCAACTCTTAAGTCTTGTCTGATACTCCCATGTGAAAAATGAAATTTTGACAGTTATGATCAGATCAGTCAGCCTCATATATTGTGGCTACTACTAGTTTGTTTCTAGAGCCTAGAAATACACAGGGTTGAATTTTTTCTGTTTATTTTGTTTATTATTTAGTCCTCCAAACATAACTTCTTACTAACAACTTAGTGAAGTCTGATTTTTCAAAATAGCTTAACTATGCATTAGAATTGGAGTGGCTCCTGAAAATGGGAGCATATAGTTATCATCAGTGTTGCTAAATGGGATTAATACAATCTTTTGGGACAACTCTTCCAAATTGTTAAGTAGTTGGATGACAAGGCCCAGGAATGCAAGAAATTCAATGTGGGTAGAAATTTGGTGTTCTCCATTATTTCACATTTTCATCAGACACTTACATAAATGAAAAACTTGCTTATTATTATTTGACCAGATTCTAACCTTGCTGAATACAAAATATTTTTCCATAGGAATGTTTTACTCATGTAACTACCATATTTAGAACTTCACCAGGATCTGCTCACCATTATGAAAAGTCACATCATCCACTATAATGCCGCTCATATCAACTGATTCACTGATACAGGACACCCACATCTGTTTGCAGTGGTAGCTGTCAACTCAATGAAGATATTTACTTCATTTTTATCTCAAAATGCCAAATTCCCAAAAGTATCACCAATATTCAGTTGGATATTTTCTCTGAAATCCAAATTTATGCATTTTTAAGTAGCAAGCATCTGACTGCTTTATGACACCTTTTAGTGCAGATACCTAAGCATATACATATTGATAGACTTGAAATTTGCATAAGCTGCTTTCCTTTTATTTTTTCTATTACAGATAGAAATTTATATTGATTTTTAAAACATTAAACATGTGTAGGTAGGTTATACGATCTGTAAATATCATTCCAGGAAAGTAAAAGGGGCATTACCAAATATCACTTGATATAAAGGGGACATTGGGTCTGATGGAGTAGAGAATCGTGATCACATACATCTATGAATTCAAAGAAATCATATATATATATACATTTTTTTACTCTAGGGATGCTCCTGTCAGGCAGCTACTCAACTGAACTGCCATCCTGCTCCACCAATAGCTTTTATGACATTTTGTTATGACTTATATGTCTACCTGTGTAGGCTGTGAATGTATGATGTCTTTTACTCATATTTATGTCCCCAACACCTAACTGAGGGCTTGACAGAGAGAAGGGGCTCAGTAGATACCTTAAGGATGAAATAACAAATGAAAATCTTGAGAAATATGCAGTCCTTGGCTCTCTGCATAGAACTCTGAATCAATTATTCAACATTTTGCCTATACCAACAGTATCAAGCGTTCCTCATTCTGCCTAATGTTGAAGTCAGTTATGTACAATTCTCTCAAATTTTCTCTCCTCCTTGTGGGTCCAGTCAATACTGTTTTACTCTTATCCTAAAAGAACCCCTCACAGAAGCAGCAGTCAATAAATAATATTTAAATTTAATTATTCCCTGAGAATATCCCTATACATATTGGCTGTTTTTAGTACTAACAGTACTGTATGTCAGGTATATTTTTGATTAAAAGGGTATTTGTAGATTGGTCTGGAGACCAAAGCATCCTCTAACATACTGTTTCTATCAATGTATTACAAATTAAAAAAAAAAAAAAAAACCTTTTAAGATCAACTTTTAAGCTCCAAGCCAATTGTAGGTTGAGAGTTTTCTATTCAGTGGGACCGGGTGGGTCTATGAGACCTAACATCTATAAGAAAAATAAAAATGCCATTCAGTCATGAGGATATATCTAAATATTTGATTGTATGGCATCCTGCAGGCAATATTTAGCCATTTTATCTTCCAAATTTAACCCAGATGGTATTTTTCACATAAACAGACACAGTGGATATTTAGAAAGAGATTTAAATGTTATAAAGACTTTTCTTGATGAAAATCTCATTAAATTTATGATTTGACTTGTGCTTTCATGGTTTTATTACAGTTATTTATCACTTAATAAAATAAATGCA
>SJYC01136338.1:0-21493 GCA_006408675.1 Madoqua kirkii
TCCAGTCCCCTATAATGAAAAAGACATCTTTTGGGGGTGTTAGTTCTAGAAGGTCTTGTGAGTCTTCATAGAACTGTTCAATTTCAGCTTCTTCAGCATTACTGGTCAGGGCATAGACATGAATGAGCATGATATTGAATAGTTTGCCTTGGAAACAGAGTTCATTTTTTTATTTTTGAGATTATATCCAAGTACTGCATTTCCAACTCTTGTTGACTATGATGGCTACGCCATTTCTTCTAAGGGCTTCTTGCCCACAATAGTAGATTTAATGGTCATGTGAGTTAAATTCACCCATTCTAGTCTATTTCAGTTCGCTGATTCCTAAAATGTCAAAGTTTACTCTTGCCACCTCCTGTTTGATACCTCTGATTTGCCTTGATTCATGGACCTAAAGATGGCTACGCCATTTCTTCTAAGGGCTTCTTGCCCACAATAGTAGATTTAATGGTCATGTGAGTTAAATTCACCCATTCTAGTCTATTTCAGTTCGCTGATTCCTAAAATGTCAAAGTTTACTCTTGCCACCTCCTGTTTGATACCTCTGATTTGCCTTGATTCATGGACCTAACATCCCAGGTTCCTATGCAGTATTGCTCTTTACAGCATTGGACTTCCATCACCAGTCACATGTATAACTCTGTGTTGTTTTTGCTTTGGCTCCATCTCTTTTTTCTTTCTGGAGTTATTTCTCCCCTGATCTCCAGTAGCATACTTGGCACCTACTGACCTGGGGAGTTCATCTCTCAGTGTCCTAAATTTTTGCCTTTTCATACTGTTCATGGGGTTCTCAAGGCAAGAATACTGAAGTGGTTTGCCATCTCCTTCTCCAGTGGACCACATTCTGTCAGAACTCTCCACTATGACCCATCCATCTTGGGTGGCCCTGCACGGCATGGCTCATAGTTTCACTGACTTAGACATGACTGTGGTCTGTGTGATCAGATTGGTTAGTTTTCTGTGGTTGTTGTTTTCAGTCTGTCTGCCCTCTGATGGAGAGTTCTGGCGACTAGGTGGTGGGGTTAATGGTGACATCCTCCAAGAGGCTTATGCCATACCCAGGTCTGCTGCGCCAGAGCCCCTGCCCCTGCAGCAGTCCGCTGCTGACCCATAGCTCCACAGGAGACACTCACACACCATTCTGTCTCAGTGTCTGTGGGGTCTCTGGATCCTGGTGCACACAAGTCATCAGGTGGCAGCAATGAAAGTTTACAGGGAAGAGGCAGAGAAACAGCTTTGACAAACCCTTGTTTTTCAGAGGTGGCCAGTCATTCCTGACATGGAAGTGTGCTGGAGTTTGCGGGAGCTTTGTCCTATGTATGAAGAAGGCACTTATCTCCTTGGTGATAATGTTCATTTGTTATTTGGTTCCAACTCTGCAAAATTTGGAGAGTTTCACTCTCCAGCATTGAAAGGGGGCTTAAACTGGCCATCGTAAAGATAAATCAGCAAATTGTGTCCAGGTATACTGAAGGAGGTCTTACCTTTGGCTGTTTTTTTCTGTAATTTAGATCAAAAGCCATTTCCAGAGTCATGTTGAAATCTGAACTCAGCCTGGATTAAGTCTTGACATTTAGCTGGTTCTATCACTTTTTCTCCAAATGATGAAATATACACTCATTTCAACCATTATTTCTTGAGGCTCCTCTCAAGTACCCCTTTACCAAAATAACTTTCGGTAAATAAGGCAGAGAATTATCTCTTGCTGTATCATTTACTCTAAAAACTCAAGAAAAATACTGAAAAATAGAAATACAATTGTATAAGGAAGGTGTATTATATATAGACGAATATCAGGCAAGTCCCTGAATTGCAGACTTCTTGCTGCAAAAAAAAGCACTCATAGCACAATTTCCAAATTTTTTTGATGTATATTTTTTTTTGTCTTTGCAATCTCTTCTTGTCTCCCTACCTCCTGCAGTCCTACCCCAAGGATATCTATAAATGTTAAGCTGCTCATACTTTGATGCATTGTGCAATGTGATATGAAAAATTTCACTAGGTCATCCTCATGCAAGAATGTAACATAAATATACATTGATCTGAAAAACTAGAGCTCTAAACCAGACATTAACAGTTTTCCAATGGACAGGTAAAAGTTAACCTTGAGTCTGTACTTTAGTGAAGCCCATATAGAAAGCTTTTCTGAGACCCAAATTAAAACCTTAACTCTAAATGCACCTGGGATAAAATGAGAAAAACATGTTTTACCATTAATTATGAATTCTGTGTGGTAAGATCATCTATGATAGGGTTAAAGTAATCCATGAAGAAATTATGTTAAGAAATATGACCCAAATGAATTGCAGATAAGAAAGATAAGGAATGGCTAGCTGAGTATAATTAAATGATGTTCAACCCATGAGGGGTCTGTACATAAGGCCAGGTGTAGCTTCTGGATCAGATTGAAGGAAGAGATCTCAGTATATTCTTTCTCATGGGACATCTAAGTCATGTAAAGGGTTTAGTGAGATTGGCTGATGAGACTGGTGGCCGAAAAGAAGTGATGTGATTGGGTTTTCAAAAAGTATGTTACTAATCTAAAATTAAGCATTGAATATCATTGACAAGTAGGGTAGGAATGTGGTTGACAGTGCTATTACTCAAAAACTGTGGCCAAGCCTTCTCAGTATATCTGCTAGAACCTGTTTCAAACACAGTTGATTTTTAGCAGGAATTGTTGATAAAATGCTGAATCTCAGCACCTTTACCATCAGATAAACTTTTTTAAAAATAAAATTTTTCATCATAGTGTTTCCCTTTAGGTTTTTAGTTTTGTCAGCAGTGGAAGCAGCAAGAAAAATAATCATAAAAAAGGCAGGGAGAGTGTTTAGGGGGGAGATCTACAGCTTTTTAAAAATCCAATTTTTCAACTTGTCCCAAAAGGCAATAAAGGACTATCTAAAAGTATCATTTCCCCAAAGGACCTCTGGGTACCTAAGAAACCTAAGCACTGGGAAGTAACGATGATTCCTGGGAAAAGCTGATGAAATTGACATTTTTAATTTTCTCCAAACAGATCAGAATGAAGGATTTCATTGCAGGGAAGAATGCCGGATTCTTGGCCACTCTGACAGGTGCTGGATGCCCCGGAACCCCATGCCCACCTGCTCCAAGTCCCCTGAGCATGTGAGGAACGTCATCACGCTGTCCATTGAAGCTACTGCTGCTGATGTTGAAGCTTATGACGACTGCGGCCCCACCAAGCGGACTTTCGCAACCTTTGGAAAGGATGTCAGCGACCACCCAGCTGAGGAGAGGCCCACCCTGAAAGGGAGAAGGACTGTTGATGTGACCACCTGTAGCCCCAAGGTCAACAGCGCTATCCGGGAGGCGGGCAATGGCTGTGAGGCTATTAGCCCCGTCACTTCCCCTCTGCACCTCAAGAGCCCTCTGCCTACCAAGCCTTCCGTGTCTTACACTGTTGCCCTGGCACCTCCTGCCCGTGATCTGGAGCAGTATGTCAACAATGGTCCTTCTCGTCCCTGTGAGGCTGAACCCCGTGGAGCTGATGGCGAGAGAGTCGTGCATGAGGTCAACCCCATTCTGAAGGAAGGTCGAGACAAAGAGTCTCCTGGTGTGAAGCGTCTGAAGGATATCATTCTCTAAATCAGTTCTGGGGAAGAAGAAAGAGAGAAACCATGCTGGCTAGCTAAGAAGCAGTAGCTGCTCCTTGTAATTGTTCACCAATGGTTGGTTCTTGAGTGGCTGTACTTCAGAGCTTTCCCTAAATGTATTGTTTATAAATGACTATCAATCTGTGACAATCCCTCTCGTTTCAACAGGCAGCAGGGGTGTTCCGTTGGAGCAAATTAGCTTTGGCTTGAGTCGTTCATGAGGCCTTGATGTTGGGGAAACAGAGACAAATTCAGTTGTGAAAAGTATTATGTATTAAGTGTTTGAATTTATATATTTTTCTATGTCAAAATTATAATAAAAACTACCATTGTTTGTGGAGGATTACATTTAAAAAAAGCAAAAAAAAAAAAAAGGCTCTGGACACCTTTAATAAGTTTGCCGCTGTTTTGTAGTGTAGACAAGTTAATGATCATTTATTGTGTACTATTCATTGATTCAGTGATGTGAAATTGAGTCCCAAAATGGTTGTTTCTGAAGCTCGAGTACTTTCCAATGCCGCTATTTTGCTGTGGACACCCCTGCTTTAAAGAACCCTTTTGCTAGCTGTACTATTGTCGTATTTGATATTGCAAATTGCTACGTGTGTGGTGGTGGCAAAAGGCTTATAGAAATTGGTGTTTTTTTCTTAAAAAAAAAAAAACTACAGACAAAAACAAAGTGCAAACAACTGAGATGGCAAGTGAATGAGTGATGCCACATATGTAGGCTGAATACTTGGAGGGTGCTCACTCGCATAGGACACCCACAGAATGGTTGCTCACCACGGGGCAGAGTATTTTTCCTGACTTTCAGGCTTCTGCCCAGATCCATGAGAGATCATTACAGAAAGTCACTTTTGGATATTCTGCTATCTAATTTGCAGTTGTCAGAAATATTGTGCTGAAAATTTTATGAGATCAGTTTTTCTGATTTTCAGGCCCTGAACAGGAAAGTTGCTCCTGAAGTTATCAGTTTCCAGGCTTAGAAATTCCCTATCTCCAATCATCTAAAACTCAAAAAGACTGAATCAATTTTGAATTTTAAATTAGCATCCTTTCAGACACATAGTTCCTGATTCAGTGCTTCCCAAACACGATTAGAAATTAGACTGCAAAGCACGTCATGGACTGGAATTGAGAAGTCCATGTGGCTCTGTATCATAGGAGTATAAATAGAAACAGAGGAAGCAGTACAAAGTGTATGTTTAGGAAAAGACAGGTAACAGGTAACAGCATCCCTAATCCAATTATCGTGCCTTCTGAATGGAGACACTTGGGCACTTGAACTCCTATTTATGAGTGATACATTTTTTAAATTAAAAATGTGAACAGGAAACTATTAAAATAAAAATCCTTTAGATTTAACCAACTCTTTCCTGTAGGCTAGGAACACACCATTTTTATTAACAGGTTTGTTACACACATTCTTTTTCTGTTTGTTTAACATTCCTCAAACCCCCCTGTTTATTAACTGTCTATTAATATTCACTAGCCGACATAGCATTCTTGCAGCCTGACAGTTCATAATTTAAAAACAAATACGTCACCTTTGCTCTGTCTTGGTCTTAAAAGAGTTGTTTCTAGAGAAACAAGTTTTGTGGTTATGTTCTCTTTTGTTTCATTTTTTGAAATTCAAGAATACACAAAGAAAAAGGCTTAGAGTATTAAGAATGCAAAAGATGATTTATTTTCTTAAGTTAGGTAGATAAGTCCACTCTTTTAAATGCTTTAGTTATTTTTGCCCAAGTTCCTGCTTTATACATTAAGTGGGAACATTTTCTTTTGTGGAAAGGAGGGTTTGAGGGAGGGGGCTGTGTAAGGCAGTGGGAATGGGGTTAGTAGGGGAGAATATTTCTGAAAAAGAAGTTATAAATGAAGCTACAAATTCATCCTTATTTCTTATTCAGTGCTGAATACTACCTCATACAGAATATTGGTGTGACTGCAAATTTCCCTCTGAAACTGACACAATTAGAAATCAATTATCATAGCATCTTCATTTTGGCTCGTTAAATTCTCTCACTCTTTCCCCTTTAACTCATTTCATTTTAGTAGTAGATTTTGAATTAAGTATTTATTTATGTTTGCAATTGAATAGTTTATTTAGCATGTTAAAAATTAACCTTTTTTTTCAATTTAATTTATGATGGCTGCCTGTAGAATTTAGACTGTTCCTCCGGTGATCCATCCAGATATTAGCTATACTGTTAGCTACCACCTCACTTTCAAGTCAGATTTGACAGCTTTTGTACAGGTGTATTTCTTATGTGCTCAGTGGGGATGAGGGAGCTGAAAAGATTGTGGCAAGTGGGAGCATTCAATGTTATGTGGCCACTGGCTGCCATGTCTCTCACCAGCCAAATTGAAAATGGTTAACGTAGCAGTGACATTGATTCTGCTTCTCTCTTGTGTTCACCCCCCGCCCCCCCACCCCATTTTTTTCCTCCAGAATTCAGTTTCAAGCAATAGACCAATCCTTTTTCCTTCTCAAAATACTTTGTTCACAATGGGCAGTCAGATATTTTTTGGCTTCCAAATCCTTTATTGAGTATGTTCAGAGAATTTCCCTCATTAAGAAAATATCATTTTTTCCCCCTCTACAGTTGTCTGATGTATACATCCTCCCAGAAGCACAAGTGCATCCTAGGAGGGCTTTGTATGCTGGTTTTATAGTCAGGCTGTGCCTGCAAAAAGAAATTTTGTGCAGGGATCCTAACTTTCCCTTTTGGTTCATGTTTTTCTCTCCTTTCCAACATTTCTGATGAAAAGCCACAAAGGCCAGAGGGCCAAATATTCTCCTTTTTTTTTCGTCTCTAAATATGTTTCACACTTAGATATGAGGGATCAATCTCAGTTTCTAAATCTTAGAGAGGTCTATTCCACTTCTTCTGATGTCCCTTTCGGGGAGGAACTGACATTTTAGGTGTGTTTAGCTGTGACATATTGAGGTGTGACATGCTCTACTACTAACTGCTTTGGGTATGTCCCTGAGCAAGTGAATGGTTTCATGCAATATAAACAGGTTAGTTTGCATTGATCAGTTGCTTCTCCCCAAATATGGGAACATGGTATACACATACAAAAAATAGAAAGAAGGGAGCCGTGCTGTGTGGAGTCTCTTTTTTCTTTCTCTATACTGACTAATCTATGAACCCATTCAGAAGGAAACTTACCATCCCTTGGATTCTCTTAAAGCCAGTAGAGTAAATTATGGCCCACTTTATTGCCCAAATAGGTAATGGGCCAAGGGACCCCACACTTCCTGAAAGGCAGTGGTTTCAAGGTGTAGTCCTTGGACCAGCAGTATTAACATCACTTGGGAACTTGTTAGGAATGGTAATTCTCTGTCCTCACAAAGATCAACTGAAGCAGAACCTCTGGGGGTAAGACCTAGCAATTTATATGGATCAAATGCCCACTAAAGGTTGAGGGCTTGATAAAGCACAGGTTGATGGGCCCTGCACTTAGTTTCTGGCTCAGTAGGTCTGGCGTGAGGCCTGAGTCTTTGCTGATTTACAAATTCCCAAGTGATGCTGATGCATCTGGTCCAGGGATCACATTTTGAGTGTCATTGCTCCAGTGTACTGCCTAGTGGAGCTAATTGCACCTAAGTTGTCCATTTAGACTGATAAGTTGGTGACCCATTGATCACTACTCAGAAATATTAGAGGAATACAACTTAGAACTCTGAAAACGAGCCACCCAGTGTCATCACAATAGTGTTACTTCAACATACACCTGATTGAAGGGAATTCAGTTGAACTTTTCATATATTAACAAGCAAAACAAAAGTGGTCCACTTGAAACATCAAGAACAAAGGGCAGTTTTGGGAGACACAAGTATGTAAGGATAGCTTGACTGGGCATCCAGTGTGGGAAAAGGATCATTACTGTACATAATAGAAGTTCTGGCTGGAATTCCAATTCACTCTATGAGGATCATTTTGATGTTGAATGGTCCCAGAGCATCCTGACAAGTCTGGTCCACTTGGCTCTTTATCCAGGGTAATAAGACCCTAACTGACTTTGGAAAACTGGCATAAATGAGCTTAAAAAGTCCATTGTATACAGTCCTAGTGTTTGCCTTCTCAGTAAAATTACATTTAAGGATGTCATTTCATGAGTCAAATTGTATCTGCTGACACTAAAGTTATTGAGATGTTGTTCTTTAGTTTAAGTATGTAACAAAGTAATATTTAAAGGGGATGTGTGGGGGTGGGGCTGGGACTGGGTGGCTTTATATTGATAATGAAATATTCCAGAGCAAAACACATTGTCCTAATGAAGTTGTTGCAGCTCTCTTTATTTTCTTGTGAAGCTGGAATTGGCCTGTGGGTCACATGTTGTGTAAAAGTGAATTAATTTCCAATAGAACTCATATTGCTTTTTGTAAAAACAAAATCAACCACCTTGTCTGAAATATATATTGTAAGGTGCTCTTGGTAAAGAACAACCCACGAAAGCCTGATCTTGATTGGAAAGCATTGTAGGTCATTAGGGAAAACTGATGATGCTGATTGTTGCTCCAGCTGTATTGGCAATTAAAAATGACCTTGTTACTAACTGAAAGTTGCTGTCAACCTTAGCAAACAAACCAGCTAACACCATTACAGCACTGGTTAAGTAGATTTTTACTGGCACTGGCTGGCGTTCAGCTGAGGAAGGCTAGAATGCAGACTTTAATGACCAAGAGCCAGACTAGCCTGAGCTAGAAATTCAGCAACAAATACCTTCTTGTGCTATTTGAATGCTAAGGTATTAGTTGCAAAAGGCTTACGCCTTCGCTCCTCTAGTGAGGGGAATGAGCCTGATGACACTATTACTGTTTACCTGTCAAACCAGGGTGGAAATTTAGAGGGATGCAAGTACAGTATGTTTCATTAAGCAGTCTCTGTTGCTGACTATATGAAGGTGAAATTGTTGTATATGCTGATCTGTATGTTATGTACATTTTCACAGTGATTGAATCATTGTAGAAAGAAAAAAAGACAAGAATCACCACTCTATTTTATGAAGATGATAAAGCAGCTTTATTAAATTATTACATTTATGTTTTAAATGGTGTTATCTGCCACATTGTTTCCTTTTATCTGGTGGTTCTCTGTTTTCCCCTTAAATGTGTTTTCTCTGCTTCAAAAATTTAATGCATTTTAGTATTAAAGGCTATTATGGAAAAATGATTGGTGAATTGTGTCTTGGAGAGTGTTGGTTGGCTGGGGGTGGGGGGTGATGTTGGGAGTGACTGTGAGGTCCATGAGGACCCAAAGGATTTCTCTTGCCTTTTTCATTCCACACAATCACCAGCTCTCCAACTAAGAGGGGATTCTTCCATCAGCCAGGCTCCAGTCATTTCCTCAGTACCTCCTGTCCTTCCTATCCCAGTCAATGCCTTTTTCTGATGAGGGAGACCCACTCACATCCAGAGAGGTACTTTCCTGGGTGGTACCTTATACAAGAGCACTAAAACCATTCTTTAGAATAGACCATTTCAGGCCAACTTCACAGTGGGACTTCTCTGAAGAATTAATTTTTAAAAAAGGTGAGGGCTGAGTAATACTCCAGGACTGTTGGCTTCAGAGGGAGAGGGAGAGGGTGGGAAGATCTGGGAGAAGGACAACGAAACATGTATACAATCATATGGGAGATGAAGCACCAGTCTATGTTCAATACAGGATACAGGATGCTTGGGGCCGGTGTATGGGATGAACCGGGGGGATGGGCGGGGAAGGGAGGTGGGAGGGGGCTTTAACATGGGGAGATCGTCCACACCTGTGGCTGATTCCTGTCAATGTATGGCAGAACCAATGCAGTGCTGTGAAATGGAATAAGCATTAAACAAAAAATAAAAAATTTAAAAAAAATTAAAAAAAGGTGAGAAATAGTAGAGGCTGACAGCAGGGGAAAAGAGAGTTTAAAACAAAAATGATCTAGCTGCTCCTTTGATGCCTTCAGGTTTGAAAGCAAAGCAATAGGAGAGACTCTGACTTCACACATAACAAGGCTGCAGCGAAAGCCCTGACAAGCTTTCTTTATCCAAACGATTATTCCCTGAGAACTAGCACTTGGGCTGTAAGCATTCATTCTAGCTGCAACTGGCAGGAAAAAAAAATCAAGAGCAAGAGGGAAAAAAAGGAGCATGGCAGACCATTTCGAAGTAGTGCCTTTAGTGGTTAAAGGCTAAATTGCTTTAGCATGACCTACTATCTCGACAATTAAAAAAAATTGACCTCCAGGAAATCCACTGATTCCTGGGCTCTCTATCTTCCTGTTATCTCTACTATCCTGTATTAAATGGAGATTGCATCTTATTCCTCACCACGTTAGCCATAAAGCTGCAGCAATAGCCAGCTATTTGGTGCTGTAGTTTAGCAGATGTTACCTCACAATGTAAACACGGAAGTGCGGGGACACACAAGTCACATGAGCTGATTGATATATGTACAGATGTTCACACAGACTCACAGATGCTCACAAAAGTGTATTGTCACTTGCTCGGAGGCCATTAAGTCTTAGTAGGGCTTCCCTAGTAGCTCAGTTGGTAAAGAATCCGCCTGCAATGCAGGAGACCGTGGTTCAATTCCTGGGTAGGGAAGATCTGCTGGAGAAGGGATAGGCTACCCACTCCAGTATTCTTGGGCTTCCCTGGTGGCTTAGCTAGTAAAGAATCCGCCTGCAATGTGAGAGACCTGGGTTCAATCCCTGGGTTGGGAAGATCCCCTAGAGACAGGAAGGGGTAGCCACTCCAGTATTCTGGCCTGGAGAATTCCATGGACTGTGTAGTCCTTGGGTCGCAAAGAATCAGACATGACTGAGCGACTTTGGCTTCATTTTCTTTCAGGCCATTATGAGTGTTTCCCAGGTGGTGCTAGTGGTGAAGAACCCATCTGCCAATGCAGGAGATGCCAGAGACGTGAGCTTGATCCCTGGGTCCTGAAGATCCCCTGGAGGAGGGCATGACAACCCACTCCAGTATTCTGGCTTGGAGAACCCCATGGACAGAGGAGATTAGTGGGTTACAGTCCATGGGAACGCAAAGAGTCAGACATGAGTGAAACAACCTGGCATGTATGCACGCGTGAGTGCTTCTGGGTTGGTCCATACCAAGAGAGCAAAGAAACATTTTTCAAACCTCTTCCACCTACCTTTTGTTTTGGGGGGGGGTTCCCTGGTGGCTCAGATGGTAAAGAATCTGCCTACGATGCAAAAGACCAGGGTTCAATTCCTGGGTCAGGAAGATCCCCTGGAGAACGGAACAGAATGTCTATCTACTCCAGTCCATGACTGAGTGACTAACACTGAACAAGAAATGGAAACTCCTGCTTTGAAAGAAGAGTGAGCAAGAGAAAATAAATGGTCATGTGATGAAGGGCATTCACATATGCAACACACGTATATCCAAAGTCATGGATCACTACCTAATGTTGGAGAGTGACCAAGTTAGAGGCATAACATCAAGGCTATTGAAATTTATAAAACACAACAAAACAAATCATTAAAATAATCCCCTTCATTTTGGTTAACAAAGTGCTCATGACTTACATCAAATATGTCACTGATTTGCTGTGTATGGCTGTCAAGAAACCATGATGGGAATTGATGCCTAAGAGGATAGTTTCTGATAGGAGGTGACAGCTGCTCCAGGAACAAATATAGGACTAACCATTTTTATTATTTTGGTTTGAGGTTAGAGATATGCCTGACAGAGGAGCATCTTGGATACACTGCCAATGCTTGTAAAGGGATTGGACCCTTAACCTCCAAAACAAAATTCTCCAGGATGGGAGCAGAGACGTGTTCTCTTAGAGTTTTTGATCCTTAACCTACATGTTGACAAATGACCTAGTTGACATGTCTGACACTGCATCTCTGTACCTTTTTTATGTGGAAAAGGAGGATAGGCAGGACTTGACACAAGATTCCCTCCATTACATGCAATTCCTGGATCACTGGCTATCACCCCACCATACTCCCAAGAATGAGTGCACTGCAGGAAGTCTACTGGGCCCTGTTAGGAAACCCTGCTGTTTCTGCCAGGAAGTGAGGAGGGAGCTGGACTAATGGTCCCAACACTTCCCTACTCTCCTTTTCCTTATGATTTTGTGTCTTGACTTTGCACAGGCTTTCAAGTATGTCCCCTCTTCCCAGCCATAACTCTTTTCTCACTTGTAATGGCCTTCCTACTTCCCATTCCACTTTATCTCTAAAACTTAGCTAAATCTTATCCCTTCTAGGGTTTTTCTCTGCTAGGGTTTAAGAAAGTCACACTTTTATTGAAACCTACCATGTGCCAGGCATTTTTGCAAACATTATCTAATTTTATAATCACATTAACTTTGTGTGGTAGATGATGCTATCCCCATTTTATATATAAGTAAATTGAAGCTTAGAGGGTTAGGAGGCTTGCCCCAGGTCCTATTAAGTAGCACAGATGCGATTCAAAACCACATCTACCTACTTAGACATTATTATTCTTCTCAACTACTCTTAAGGAACACGAAATTAACCTGTTAAGTTCTTCCTTACTAGAGTGTTAACAATTGATGCTAACGTCTTAAGGCATTTATCCATCTAAAAAGCATACATTCAAACTGAGATCTTTGTGAACTCAGTGTCATGGTCCAAAGAAGTGGTAGCAGCAGTGGGATTTTCAAGTCAGGGGGATTTCGATTAGCCTCACAGGCAACGCCCTACTCCTTCTATACCTAGGGCCTGCCTTTCAAGTGACATCACTCATGCATGACAGAACTATGGCTCCTTTTAGAGTTTGTGCACTCTAGCTAGTCAACAGTCCTTGAAATAAAGGTCTGGTAAATGGAACAACAGACTAGTTCCAAATAGGAAAAGGAGTACGTCAAGGCTGTATATTGTCACCCTGCTTATTTAACTTCTATGCAGAGTACATCATGAGAAACGCTGGGCTGGAAGAAACACAAGCTGGAATCAAGATTGCCAGGAGAAATATCAGTAACCTCAGATATGCAGATGACACCACCCTTATGGCAGAAAGTGAAGAGGAGCTAAAAAGCCTCTTGATGAAAGTGAAAGAGGATAGTGAAAAAGTTGGCTTAAAGTTCAACATTCAGAAAACGATCATGGCACCTGGCCCCATCACTGTATGGGAAATAGATGGGGAAACAGTGGAAACAGTGTCAGACTTTATTTTGGGGGGCTCCAAAATCACTGCAGATGGTGACTGCAGCCATGAAATTAAAAGACACTTACTCCTTGGAAGGAAAGTTATGACCAATCTAGATGGTGTATTGAAAAGCAGAGATATTACTTTGCCAACAAAGGTCCATCTAGTCAAGGCTATGGTTTTTCCAGTGGTCATGTATGGATGTGAGAGTTGGACTGTGAAGAAAGCTGAGCGCCGAAGAATTGATGCTTTTGAACTGTGGTGTTGGAGAAGACTCTTGAGAGTCCCTTGGACTGCAAGGAGATTCAACCAGTCCATCCTAAAGGAGATCAGTCCTGTGTGTTCATTGGAGGGACTGATGCTGAAGCTGAAACTCCAATGCTTTGGCCACTTCATATGAGGAGTTCACTCATTGGAAAAGACCCTGATGCTGGGAGGGATTGAGGGCAGGAGGAGAAGGGGACGACAGAGGATGAGATGGCTGGATGGTATCACCGACTTGATGGACATGAGTTTGGGTGAACTCCGGGAGTTGGTGATGGACAGGGAGGCCTGGCATGCTGTGATTCATGGGGTCGCCAAGAGTTGGACATGACTGAGCAACTGAGTTGAACTGAACCCTATATTCATCTGTCCCTCTAGGTTTCAAGCGATCTGTGAAAGATCTGTTCATGTGTGTTACAAGTCAGCACAGCTGGAATTAATACCAAAATATGTCTACAACAGGCCTTGTTGACTTTTGTAGATCCAAAACATTGGTTGAGGGTGAGAGGTTGAAGGCTAAAGCAAGGTGGTTGTTAGGAGTGTGGAGCGGAGACATATGTGAAAGAGAAATTGAAACCCAGACTACTGCAAGGAAAGATATCAAGGAGTCAACAAAAAACCAGCTGAGAAAAGTGGCTGAATCAGTTTTGAGGACTTGGCCACCAGAGGCCTAGGAATTACTTACCATGCCTGCTTCTTTGTTCAAGTGAGGTCACAAAGAGGCCCTCAAAGGTCCTTTATCTAGCCCTTCAAAGTCAGCAAAGGCCCTAACACAGAGCTAAACTAGGAAGTGTGATCAAAGAAAAATGGTAAGGGTGGAGAGGAATGATCCCAATTACATGAATTAAGTTTTTGGTGACGAATATACCAGGTTCTCCTAAAGGAAGCCTTGAGGTAAAGAATTTACAGACCAACCCATTTAAAGATTCTTATTATTGAAGATATTGTCCAGTTTTCCTCAGTGGTCCAGAACTTTCTCAGTCTGGGATACAATTCTTTAGGGTTTTGGATGTCAGAATTGAGTTGCAGGCAATGCTAAGTAAGCACTGAGGTGTTTTGCCAATTCTACTCTAGCATTTTTTTTTTCTTTTAGCAGAAAAATATGGCATGTCATAGACCAAGACAGAGGCCTTTTATATTCCCAAATTAATAGAGAGGGGCTTTCCCCCAAATATCCGATAAGCTTTACTCTGCCACCACTGAGATCCAGGCCACAGCATCCCTCATTCGGATGACTGAAATAGTCTCCTAATTTTCCTCCTCTCATCCAGCTTGCCTCTATTTTTACATTCTTCACATTGTAGCCAGAAAAGATCTTGTTAAAATACAATGCTGGTTAAATCACAACTCTGCTTAAAGTCTGTCAATGGTTTCCCTTAAGGTGAAGTTCAGATTCCTTACCATGGACTACAAGAGTACCTTTCAATTATGGGGGATTGCTCCCCATAGTAAGAAACGAATTTTGCATGATAACTGCATGTGAAAACTGGAGGAATCTTTGTGTGGGGAATGTACAAGGTGCACATAACTTAGTATCATACACACACACACACACACACACACACACACACACACATAACTGAAACAAACATTTCACAAACACTTAATATTTGTTACCTGCAATGTACTGTGATGTTTTCCATTCAACTCTGCATGCCAATGATCAGCAAACTTTTTCTATATAGGAACACATAGTATGTATTTTAGGTTTTGTAGGTTGGATGATGGGCTTCCTAGGTGGGATGAGTTGTAAAGAACCCACCTTCCAATGTAAGAGGCATAAGAGATGTGGCTTTGATCCCTGTTTCAGGAAGATTACCTGGAGAAGAGCGTAGCAACCCACTCCCGTCTTCTTGTCTAGAGAATCCCATGGACAGAGGAACCTGGTGGGCTACAGTCCATGGGGTTGCACAGTCGGGCACATCTGAAGTGGACTCAGCATGCATGCTTAGGCTGAAGGATCCCTGTTGCCACTACTAAGCTTTACTGTTGTAGTGTGTATACAAATACTTCTGTTTACAATTCTGAGGACCTTGTACATTCCCCACACAAAGATTCCTCCAGTTTTCACATGCAGAGGAACTCACCCCCAGTCCTGAGTAGTAAGCACTGTAACTAGAAACATTTCAGCATCATACAGTGTCTTGCTCATAGGCCCAGATCTTGAGAAGCTCCACATCAGTGTCTCCTTTGTATGTCATACTCCTTATTTTCTATATTTCTTCCCCTTGAAGCATTAATACAACTGAAATATTTATCTAACCTCGATTAGCATGCAATGAGCTAGAAAATACTTTTCACAATCACCAGAGAGAGAAAAAAAGTCACAGAACAAATTCTTTCTCTCTTTCCTTTATCAATGTGTATGTCACATGTATGTATGTAAATAAGTACATATGTGTATGTGACAAGTAAAACACAATTTTACATAAATTCAATCTCCAACCCAACTTTACAAAATGAATCTTTTCAAAGAACACAACTCAGAGGAAGAAAGAGACACCTTTGTTTCATAGCACTTTAGCTTGAATTGTTAGATGATGCCACCTACACACCTTGCAAATTTGAGAATGCTGAAGCTTGAATCTTAGAGTTAGCTGTACAGTTCTTCCCCCATCCCCCACATTCTCTTTTTCATTTTTGTGCTTACTATTGTGTCTGAGAAATTGAGCTAGTTATTTTCCTCTTCAGCCTGTCTCTGTCTTCCTTCCTTCTTCAAGGATTAGTCCATCTCTGAACATCACAAGAAATCTAGCTGTGTCTACCCTCCTTCTTTCTGAGCCTCATATATGATATTTCTACCTTTACGACCCTGGCCCATTGCACACAGCCTAAGCTTTGAGCAGTTTCAGAAAGTATCGCTTCTGAGTGCTTGCTGAGTTCCAGACTCCTCTGAAGAATGGCTTGACAGTGCCAGGAACACTGAGGAAAATAAGTGGAAGACTTGCTATAAGTTAGGCGTGAGGTTTCAGGACTTGAATTAGGACAGTGGCAGTGATACTAAAGAGAAAACTCGACAAATTTTATTATTTGATTGAGGGTTAAAGGGCAAAAATGAGCAAAAAGAATTGGCAAATGGGAGAATTTATAATGGCCTGATTAGAGGAATATGATCATATAATACTATTTCTTACCTTATCCTTCGACCAACAGCCCTACCACCATCAACACATGCCCACAAAGACATACACATGTAGCTATTGTGGTTTCTGATTCATTCGTTTATCCAGCAAATACTAACTGAGCACTTACTACATGATAGGTTGTCTGTTAGGCACCTGTTGCTGTTCTTCAGTCACCCAGTCATGTCAGACTCTTTGCGGTCCCATGGACTGCAGCATGCCAGGCTTCCCTGCCCCTCACCATCTCCTGGTTAGGTGCTAGGAATATACTAATGAACAACATACACAAAAATCTCTACCCTCACGAAGTTTACATTCTGTGAAGAACACAGACAATAAATAAGATAGATAGTACAATATGTTATGTCAGATTGTGATAAATGCCAAGGAGAGGAAAATAATCATTCAGGGAAATGAGATAGCCTCAGGTGTTTCTGAAACTTTGATTAGGACAGCCAGAGAAAATCTCACGGAGAAGGTAACTTTTGAATAAAGAACTAAGAAAACTGAATTATTAGCCATATTTGTATCTGGTCCAGAGATATGAGACATCTTCAGGTTTGAGCAGAGCGGTAATCTGACTCAGAATTTAATAGTATCACTGACTGATGGCCTGCAGAAGGTCAAAGGCAGAGGCAGAGGGACCAATTAGGAGGCTATTACAATAGTTCAGGCCAGAGAAAATGGTAGCCTGAATCAGGGTGATGGCAATGGAAAAGGTGACAAGTGATCCAATCTGGACACATTCCCCATTGTCTCTCTGTAGCCCCAAATGATGATATCAGTCTCAATAAGTAATAAAGACTGGAGACAGGCAAGAATAATTTTAAAATGCTGGGGAGGTATAAGGTTCTGTTAGGTGCGACAGAATAGGTAATGGAGAGGGGAGGAAATAATTATGAGAAAATAGGGCCATGTGAGAGAAAAAAAGCAGGCAACTAGAATGTGTTTGAAATAACTTTTTCAATATCAGGTGTTTCTGATTATATACACTGCACAATAACAATCCCCCTTGCGGTGTCTATCACCTTGCAAAGTAGTGTGATTTGCAACATTTTGAAATATATGTATATATATATATATATATATATATATATATATATATATATATATATTGTCCTTAGAATTCTTCAGGCCAGAATACTGGAGTGGGTAGCTATTTCCTCCCCCAGAGGATCTTTCCAACGCAGGGATCAAATCTAGGTTTCCAAAACTGCAGGCAGATTCTTTGCCGTCTGAGCCACCAGGGAAGCCCTATGAGTAAAAGGAAACTCTAATTGGCCCTGGGAAAAGTAATTAATGGATCAGAATAACACGATCCTTGTTTTCTTTTTTTACTTGAGCAGTATTCCCTGTATTAATGGGCTACAGGCAAAATCCCCTCTGGTCTGCTCTACAGTCATCAAATGTATGATGCCACTCCTGAGGTTCAGGACCATCTAGACAACTTAGAATCCCTTCTTGTTGGTAGAAGGCCGGAAGCAGAGTAACAAGTAACTGGAAATTGTTTGGGCCTTGAATTCTTGAATTTTATTATGAAAAATTTCCAATATATCAATACATAGTAGTTGAGGGGATAGTATTTAATAATTTAATAATTGCTAATACACTTGGGCTTTATATTTCCTAGAGAATAAAGGGGAATGGAACTGTGGGTAGACCCTGCCTTTTGGAATTGTGACATTCTATTTCCTTGCAGTCAGAAGACTCAAAGTATAGTCTGGTCCAGAAATAGGAGACATCTTCAGGTTTTGCATACTGAAGAACATCCAGACGTAGAGAGAAGGGAAATGTTAACTTCTAGAATTGAGAAAAATCTACTAAGAAAAAGCAGAAATCCCTGCGCTGCTGCTGGAGTGCAACTGGATAGAGGTTATGAGGTTAGTATCTGATGGTTGACTTTTTTCTCCTCAAAGTTTGCAGTTCAGTTTACTCATATTTAGGGTGTTTCCTCTTTTTCTTTCAATGTAACATTACCTCACTGTTGTATTTCAGCATAAAAACTCCATTGGAAAAGTAATTTACGTTGCCAATAGTTATTTTTCACTCACCAGTTTTTTTCTTTCCACAGTACATTACTTTTTAAAGTTCAGGCTCTTTGTTTCTTGACAAATATGAGGTCTTAACAGTTTACTGTAGTGTTTTCTCACAGAATGAATGTCAAGCTTAACTTCTTGCACCATCTTCACTTTTCTTATCCCTGAAACTTGATTGTACTGAGACAAAAAGGTGTAGCTATGTGTATTTGTGTGTGTGTATGTGTATGGAGAAGGGTGCTTAGAAGGTTCTGAGATGGGATAAGTGAGAAGGGAGAGTGCATACAAAAGCTTACATTCTTTTGATCAGTAATTATTCCCAATAAGGGAGCCAAGTGATAATTGTTGGATCCACTGTTATACTCTTGCTGAGAAAATTGCTAGTTTCATGCAAAGAACTCACTGGTGAGTTTCTATCAGAGAAAGTTGTGCTCATAGTCTGGGCCTTGGGGAATGGTGCAGAGGGCTGGGCTGAGCTCCGGAAACAGCACCTGTGTGTTGCTTGAGTTAAGCATATGGTAGTTTTTCACTTACTTATTTTCAGATGACAGGTCAAATATTTGGCCTGAATAAATCCCTTCTGAGGTCTCCAAAGGCAGTTGAAGATGTTTTAAATCCCTCCCAGAAGTTTGTCAGGGAGCTGCATCTGGCTGTGATAAACCAAAGAATACTGTGATTGGAACAGCAGCCTCAGTAAGAAAGCGGTGAGTACAAGAGGACCATCATTCCCAGGACACCTTAAGAAAGAGAATCCCACATTGGGAAACCTCAAGGGAGTAAAGACACATACTGGGCTTCTGAGTGGTGGTGGCACTTCTCACCAAGGCCTTTCCTGATTGCCCTAACTAAAATTTTAGTAACATCCTAGACATTTACTATCCATTTTTTCCTGCCTAATTTTTCTTATGATTTATCACAATCTGACACTATCTAGATGCTGCTTAGCAATATGGCACAGGTAAGCAAGTACTGCAGAAGCTGAGGGCTTTCACTTTTTTATCTGACAATCAAAAAGAAGTGAAATCCAAAGACATATCAGAAAAATAGTTCTGAGATGCAGATTGCCCTATTTGACCTCTGTGAATACAGCTGGCCTTATAGGGAACATTCTCCCTCATGGGGCCTCAGGGATTGCATACTGTAGTTTGACAGAGGTTGAAAAATATTCATCAGCATTTGTTGAGTATTTAGTGTCAGGCACCATCAAAATGAAATGTATACATTCTCGTTTAATCCAACTAACATCACAGCAACATAGTTCCTATTGTCAAGATCATTCCTGTTTTGCAGATGAGGAAACTGAGGCTTAGAGAGCCTTTACTTAATTCAGATTCAAACAGCTGTTCAAGTACTTGAAATGAAATTCAAATACAAGTAGCCTTATCTGAAAACCTGGGATTTTAACCAACATGTTACATTTTAATTTCCAAGCTGAAAGTACCTTAATGATCACTCAACCTCCTATTTTTTCAGAGGAAAATGAACCACAGAGGAGGAAAACGATGAGGCTATAAGATCTATAACTCTGTGAGGGCAGGGATCATAAATATTTTGCTTACCATTATAGGCCCAGCTTTTAATCACAGGATCAAGCCTGTAGTAGGTGCTCAGTAAAATAATTTTTACTAAATACAGAATAAATCAGCAAATGGAAAGCTTGAACTATGGATCTGAAAACTTACATATCTGACATTCTATTTTGTTTGTTCCTCAGAAATTTTTCTTAACTACCATAGCTAGTTACACATGTACGTATGTGATGTTGGTGATGGAGGCCATGGTGTTAAAGGTGAAACTTCAATAATTTCAGTTTCTCATGAAGGCGGGCTGGCCCTGACTAGAGGGACAACATTCATTCATTTACTCTGCTAATATTTCTTGAGGGCTTAACCTGTGCAGAGCACTGTACTAAGTTCCCATGGTAGAGGTGTAAATAAGAGCTAACCTTTATATATCTGTACAGGATCTGTTCGAGGTGATTTTTGTCTAATTTTTCAGTATATTTGTATGGAGCACTTACTGTATACCAGTTACGTTCTGGGCACTGGGGTTACATGATTGAATAAAACAAACAAAAATTAATGTCTCATGGAACTTATGCTCTAATCCTTCCGACACATTTAGGAGGTTAATCCTATCTTTGAGCTCATTTTATAGATAGAGAAGCCTAGAATGATTAATAACCTGTTCAGATCTCATTGGCAGGAAGTGGCAGAGACAGGATTATATCCAGGTAGTACGGTTCCCAGGACTGCTTTCAACTATTGCAGTTTATTGTCTTTCTTTTTTCTGTTTGTTTTTCTTCTTCTTCTTTTTGTTTTTGAAGTTATTTATTTTTGCTGGAGGCTAATTACTTTACAACATTCTGGTGGTTTTTGTCATACACTGACATGAATCAGCAATGGGTGTACATGTGTTCCTTATTGTCTTTCAAGAGAAATAAGAATCTTTGCAGTCAAGTGACTCATGGACAATTTGTGAAGAGAGGCAAGAAAATTATCAACTATAAAACAACAAAAACAGCACGACATGACACTTACTGAGTACTTACTTTGTTCCAGTGTTTGTGGTAAGAGTTTGACATATTTTCCTTCATTTCATCTTTCTAACAGCCCTAAAGAATATTATGAACCCCATTTTACACATGAAACAACTATCAGGTTCTACATCCCATGTCCTTAACTACAAGTAATGTAGTGCTCTCCAAATAAATATTTAAGATACAGCACCCCAGCACACGAACAGTCTGTCTTACAGAATAACAAAGCTGTAACACTCCCACCTCCAGCCTTTGTTTTTGCTTATTCTTTGATCTTCGGTAGCTTGTTCATACTGCAGACCCTATGTGCTTCTCTGTGGTGGTCTCTGAAAGGCCACTTAAGTTAGCTGCTCATTTTCTTAGATATTGCTGGCCTAATGTCTCTAGAAGGTCTGTTAAGTTTGTGCTGGTGATGCAGGCTGCTTTAATAATAGCATTTTGTAGGGCCTTTCAAAACTGGCGCTTTGTCCTGCCGGAAGAAGCAGATGGTATAATGGCGAGTTCAGTTCAGTTCAGTCGCTCAGTCGTGTCCGACTCTTTGTGACCCCATGAATCACAGCACGCCAGGTCTCCCTCTCCATCACCCACTCCCGGAGTTCACTCAGATTCATGTCCACTGAGTCCGTCATGCCACCCAGCCATCTCATCCTCAGTCATCCCCTTCTCCTCCTGCCCCCAATCCCTCCCAGCATCAGAGTCTTTTCCAGTGAGTCAACTTTTCGCATGAGGTGGCCAAAGTACTGGAGTTTCAGCTTTAGCATCATTCCTTCCAAAGAAAT
>SJYC01136341.1:0-44138 GCA_006408675.1 Madoqua kirkii
AGGCTTCAATTTGAAATAAGCACAAGATTTACAATAACCATTTGTTACTATTTACTGAGATGTTATTATTGATACAACCAACTACTATTTGCTAAGGCTTGGCATACTTTCTTACAACTCTATGAGGTATATCATATACAATTTATTCCAGTTTCATAGATGGTACAACTGAGGCACAGAGAATTTAATTTTCTTAAAAGCACATGTCAAGGTATCCAAGCTGAATAAATAAAGCATTTAAAGAGAATCCTTGATTCAGTTATCTCAACTCTGAGAGCATAGAAATACTCTGAAGATACTCCTCAGAGGTGAGAATACTCAAGTTTGCTATCAGGATCCTCTGTCAAGCTGTCATCTCTAGAAAGCATTGGCCACCACTGAAAGTGAAAACAGCTGAGCAGTCTCTACTGTTTCCTATACTCAATATCTGTCAGTTCTCCCAGAGCCTCCTGATCATTCTGGAGAAACCTGAATTTCTTTTTCTGCACAGCTCAGGATCAGACTCAGGTCATATTCCTGACCTGTCCAAGATCAGGGATTCCTAACATGAACTGGCAAATCCCCTCTGAGACTGCTACATCTTGGCTTCTCATACTGCAAACTTGGAGGAGTTTCCTGGTGATTTTATGTAAAATTCCAATCCTTCTTCTTTCAAAGTCCCTTGATCAGGGGGGAGGGGGAAGGATAGATATATATATATGATGTGCTCGCGTGCTCAGTCACTTCCGGCTCTTTGTGACTGCATGGACTGTATCCTGCCAGGCTCCTCTGTCCATAGAAAATTTCAGGCAAGAATACTGGCGTGGGTTGCCATTTCCTCCTCCAGGAGATCTTTCCAACCCAGGGATCGAATCCATGTTTCCTGTGTCTCCTGCATTGGTAGGTGGGTTCTTTTACCACTGCACCACCTGGGAAGCCCCACATATATATCTTGCACGCGTGTGTGCGTGCATGCTAAGTCTCTTCAGTCGTGTCTGACTCTGTATGACCCTATGGGCTGTAGCTGCCAGTCTTCTCTGTCCAGAGATTGAACCCACCTCTTTTTTGTCTCCTGCATTGGCAGGCAGGTTCTTTACCTTTAATGCCATCTGGGAAGCCCTCCCTGATGACATTACAGAAAGACTGAAAAGCAGAGAATAACAAAAGAAAACTCATCTCTGTTCAGACCACCGTATCACACAGTTGCTTTCATTTTTGCTTATTCATTTCCAGTGTTAGTCCATCAGCAGATATATTTCAGCAGAGTTGTAATCATAGTATACACTGCATTTTGCATCCTGTTGGGGTTGGTTGTTCTGGAGATCTCTTTCCACTCCGAAGTCTCCCATTGAGACCTTGTCCACATTTACAGCCTAGAAAGGAGCAACTCTTGGTGTAGCAGAGTCTCTGATGTTCCAGTTGATTCCTTGGCCAAACCTGCCTGAATTTACCCCTATAGAGGAAGAAGATGATGTTAAAAATACAGGAACTCTTCACCGGGACTTCCCTGGATAAGGATCCGCCTACCAATGCAGGGTACATGGGGTTCAGTTTGGCCCAGGAAGATTTCTCAGGACTCAGAGCAGCTAAGCCCATGCACCAGAGCTACTGGAGCCTGTGCTGGAGCCTGCGCTCCACAATAAGAGAAGACACAGCAAGGAGAAGCCTGCACACTGCAAGGAAGAGTAGCCCCTACTCACCACAGCTAGAGAAAGCCCAGAGCAAATAAATAAATATTTATATACTTCTTATTTTTAAATAAATGAATACATCTTATCAAGTAAAGCAAAACGACGACAACAAAAAAGAAGCTCTTTTCCAAACTCCATAAAATATGGAGGTGGAGGTGGAGGGTAGACATTTTAGGGAACTCAGAACAGAGGAACATGAGTAGGACAGAAGCATTCTTCTTCCTTCATTTCCTCACAGGTCACGGTGAGAAGCTGGCATTGGGGCTTGTGCCTTCCCCGAAGGGTGGATGTTGGCAGGCATACAACTCAAGAGGTCTGTAAAACAAACCTTTGTTGATCCAAAGATACCTAAACACATTGTCCAAATTTTCCCGAGAGGAATCACCTGGTGTGGTTGTTAAAATTCCAGAACCTTGGCCCCTCTCAGCTCTAGGGAATTTGGAAATCATTTAGGAAACCTGTTGAATGTTGCCAGAAGGCAATGGCAACCCACTCCTCTACTCTTGCCTGGAAAATCCCATGGATGGAGGAGCCTGGTGGGCTGCAGTCCATGGGGTCGCTAAGAGTTGGACATGACTGAGCAACTTCACTTTCACTTTTCACTTTCATGCCTTGGAGAAGGAAACAGCAACCCACTCCAGTGTTCTTGCCTGGAAATGGGTGAAGACTGTGATTGGATTATAGGAAGAGCACTCATCCATTTCTTAAAGTGCTTCCCAGGAATGACCATTACGTCTATCAGACTGAGCTTTGAGGAGGTGCCCATGTACTTGTATGGGTTTCAGAGCCAAATTCGACAAGGCTCAGGCACTCAAATGTGATTTGGGCAGTTTAACTGCTCTTCCTTGTATAAAATGAAAATAACCATTATTATACCCATCTCTCAATGGTGGTTGTAAAGATTAGATGCTGTGTTCCATGTGTCTGGTACACAATCTAAGTGTCAACAAGGTAGCTATTAAACCACTTGCAAATTCTCAGTGCCTGGCATATGATCAAGCACTGTTACTTAATCTTTCCGAAGCTTAGTTTCCTCCTAGGGAAGTTGAGAAGTGTGAAATATGTCTTCAGTTATTTTAGCTGTAGATTAACACAAGACAATTAACAAGACAGGGACTTCCTTGGTGGTCCAGTGGCTAAGACTCTACCCTCCCAAGGCAGGGGTCCCATGTCCAAGCCCAGGTCAGGGAACTAGATCCCTTATGCGGCAACTAAGAGTTCAAATGCTGTGACTAGAGATCCTGCATGCCGGGACTTCTTTGCTGGCTCAGTGGTAAAGAATCTGCCTGTCAATGCCGGGGACAAGGGTTTGAGCCCCAATCCAGGAAGATCTTGCATGCCATGGACCAACCATGCCCATATGCTATAACTGTTGAGCCTGTGCTCTGCAACAAAAGAAGCCGCTGCAATGAGAGGCCAGTACACCGTGACGAGAGCAGCCCCTGCTCACCACAACCAGAGAAAAGCCCAGCAAGCAACGAAGACCCTGCACAGCTGTTAAAAGAATAAACGATCCTGCATGCCCAGCTAACACACTGCGCAGTCAGATAAATAAATATTTTTAAATAAAAAAACAGGAAAAAATTAATTAATATACACAGAGGTCATAGAAATTCTACCCCTATGCCCTAACCCCACCCAGACCAAGTGACCAAAGCAGTCTGTTCGTATAACATTCTTAGACACAGAATTATTTATGAAGATTTTAGAAAGGGGTTTATGCTTGGGGTAGTAGACTCATGAGGGAAGAGAGTCTGTTTATGTGGCTTTCTTAGCCTTGAATTCCTTAGCTGGTGATAAGAATACTCTCTATACTCCTGGCATAGGGGGATCCTTTCACATGGATGATTTATTTTCTACTTTTTGAGGGAATGAAGGAGAGGCCCTAGTGTTATTGTTTTAGTATCAATCTTTCCCTCACCAGCTCTTTCTCCAGTAACTTTAATCCCAAACAATCAGTATACCACTGTGGTAGGTCATGGGGCAGCCTGCTCCAAGCCTCAACACAGAGGTACTATGAAATGCAGGCATAATGCTAAATCCTCTGTGAAAAGTGTTAGGTGCTCAGTCGTGTCCAACTCTTTGTGACCCCATGGACTGTAGCCCACCAGACTCCTCTGTTCATAAGATTCTCCAGGCAAGAATACTGGAGTGGTAGCCATTTCCTCCTCCAGGGGGTCTTCCCAACCCAGGGATGGAAACCCAGGTCTCCTGCATTGCAGGTGGATTCTTTACTGTCTGAGCCACCTAGGAAGCCCCTATGGCAGCTATTAAGACATCTCCTGGTCATTGCTGAGTTTTTCTCACTGGATGCTTCTGAAGTATTTGTGTTAATACTTTAATGATGTTTGCTATTTCTGGGGTACTTGGTACGTTGCATTGGTTTTTTACAATCAGATCATTACCTCCTCTGCCACATGTAGGCATGTCATGAAGTGATAATGCTCACCATATTCAACCAGATTTGGTACCAACTGGCTTTGTGTGGCAATCTATAACACTGTCAAGTTCTAGGATGACTCACCATCAATAGTGAGCCAAGAGATTGTGACCAGACAGGAAATATGGGAGTCCAGTAGTTCTTGAATCTTGCAGACCATAGAATTACTTGGGGATCTTAAAATTGCTTATTTAACTGACATGCAGAGCACATCATGAGAAACGCTGGGCTGGAAGAAGCACAAGTTGGAATCAAGATTGGCGGGAGAAATATCAGTAACCTCAGATATGCAGATACCACCACCCTTATGGCAGAAAGTGAAGAGGAACTAAAAAGCCCCTTGATGAAAGTGAGAGAGGAGAGTGAAAAAGTTGGCTTAAAGCTCAACATTCAGAAAACGAAGATCATGGCATCTGGTCCCATCATTTCCTGGGAAATAGATGGGGAAACAGTGGGAACAGTGTCAGACTTTATTTTGGGGGGCTCCAAAATCACTGCAGATGGGGACTGCAGCCATGAAATTAAAAGACACTTAATCCTTGGAAGGAAAGTTATGACCAACCTAGACAGCATATTAAAAATCAGAGACATTACTTTGCTAACAAAGGTCTGTCTAGTCAAGGCTCTGGTTTTTCCAGTGGTCATGTATGGATGTGAAAGTTGGACTGTGAAGAAGGCTGACTGCCGAACAATTGATGCTTTTGAACTGTGGTTCTGGAGAAGACTCTTGAGAGTTCCTTGGACTACAAGGAGGTCCAACCAGTCCATCCTAAGGGAGACTAGTCCTGGCTGTTCACTGGAAGGACTGTTGCTGAGGCTGAAACTCCAGTGCTTTGGCCACCTCATGGGAAGAGTTGACTCACTGGAAAAGACTCTGATGCTGGGAAGATTGGGGGCAGGAGGAGAAGAGGACGACAGAGGATGAGATGGCTGGATGGCATCACTGACTTGATGGACGTGAGTTGGGTGAACTCTGGGAGTTGGTGATGGACAGGGAGTCCTGGTGTGCTGCAATTCATGGTGTTGCAAAGAGTCGGACACAACTGAGCAACTGAACTAACTATTTAATTCTCCATGAATCTGCTTTATTTTTTTTTTATTTCCCTCTCTTTCTTTTTAAAATAAAAAAAATTTTATTTGTAAATTGTTGGAATCTATATTTTTTTTAAAAATGTGCTGAAAGATTCTGATAAGCAGCCAAGACTGGGAACTAATTTTGTTGTAGTGTAGAACCTGGCAGCTGAAAAAAAATTTTTTTTTCTTTCCTTACTTCAAGGATGATTAGCTTGAATAAACACCTTGCCAGTCAGGTTCTTCCGCTTTTGAGATTTTAGTTGATTTCATTACTGACAGTTTGAAGTATTGCTAGGCTTTTTTGTTTGTTTTTTTTTGTCTTTGGGGGCTGTGCCCAAGCAGCTTGTAAGATTTTAGTTTCCACACCAGGGATTAAACCTGCATCCTCAGCAGGGAAAATGCAGAGTCCCAACCTCTGGACTGCCAGGGAATTCCCCCTGGGTTTCCGGTTGTTTTTTTTTTCTCCGCCCCCATGTCTCAAGTTCACCAATTGGGAACCTGCCAAACCCTAAACCCTCATCTTCCACCCCCAGAGAGAGCTGAACACCAGGCCAGTGTGCTCATTTCTACTTCTGATCTCGTGTGCGCCCCGGCCTGTTGTGTGACTTCCAGAGTCTGTAAGTAATTACTTTTAATTTTTTTTCAAAGGTTCCTGATGATTATTGCTCAAGAACTACATTGGTTATTGATAGACTGAGATGGTCAGAGAATACTGGCTCATCACATCCTAAACTCAATTCCCTCTCGTGCACAACACTTTTTCTGAATATTAGGAGTGATTGCTAAATTCATACTGTAATAATTTTTGCAATCTATAAAGATGGCTACCCAAAAGAAACCAAAAAAAAAAAAAGAATCCCAGGGGACTCTGACTTCCTTAAGTTATGGGAGAGCTTGTAGATCAATGTGGTAAGTAGGAGAAACTTACTCAATACAAAACTAACAGCATTAGTCAACTCAGGAACAGGAAATCCAGCAACAGTTTCAACTGGTTTCAGCGGCAATTGTTGAGCTTATTTATAGAGGCTACTAGAAAAATTAAGTAAGAAAGTCAGTGAGGTGTCCTGCTTAACTCTCTGTCTGGCTCTAGCACTGCTTTCTTTTCTACTGCATTAAACATTTCTCAAATAATACAGGCATAGTGTAAAAATAACATATCCTCCCTCCCTCTCCCTCTTCCTTTCTGATTCCATTCCCTAGGGTGAAATCCTTAATAATAGTTTGATCTGTAACCAACGGATTTCTCTGTAGCATTGCTCTCCTAGACGTTTAAAGTTTCAACGCAGAAGTAACACACTTCTCATTTACTTATTAAAAAGACAAAGTCCTGTTGACTGACAGCCAACAGTCAGTTGGCTCTCTTTCTTGAGGTTGGGAAGGCAGCCATAAGGAGTCAAATGCCATCTAATTAGTTTTTTGAGAAATCGAAACCTAAAAGACAGGAGCACATTTAACTTGGTTTCAGGAAACTGAAACTTTAAAATGGCGGGAACATTAAAATAGTGGGAACTTTAAAATGATGGGAACATTCTAGTTTCCTTTTTTAAGAAAATAAAAGCTGGGTATTTCATCTGGGCTTGCTTTTGTGAAGCTGAGGATCTCTGAACAGGTCAGAACTCAGGTATTTTTCTCTTCAGCACCCCAACCTGAGACTATTCTCAGGAGAGATTGGAGCCACGCCTGTTCAACAGAAAATATGGGCTGGAAAAAAGACCAAAGAATGCTAAGATAAAAATCCACCCTGTGGAACCCAAAGCCAGTGCTCTGTGATAACACAGAGGGATGGGAAGGGGAGGGCTATGGGAAGAGGCTATAAGGAGAGAACATCTGTACACCTATGGCTCATGCATGCTGGTGTATGGCAAAAGCCATCACATATTGTAAAGTAATTGTCCTACAATTAATAAATGTACGTGTGTGTTGGTTGCTCAGTCGTGTCCGACTCTTTTCGACCCCATGGACTGTAGCCCACCAGGCTCCTTTGTCCGTGGGATTCTCCAGGCAAGAATACTGGAGTGGGTTGCCATTTCCTTCTCAAAAAAAATTATACACACACACACACACACATATATAAATAAATTCACCCTGTGGCTAGAGACCCTTTCAGATCTACTTTAGACAAGAGAGACTGTGGTGGACATGTTATGCCCACGTTTTTCTTAAGTGAAATAGACAGTGAAGAGAACTGGTCCTTTGATAGGACTTACCTTCTAGCTCAGGCCAGGGATATGGGATGCAGGATTCCAACCAGACACCCTGAGGTCTGAGACAGTGGTGGGGAGGACTGTGGGGTGGACAGATAACCAACTATCTGGAAGCAAACTCTCAGATAGATCAGGGAGGAGCTAGAGCTTTGGTGGAAAGGGGTGACTGTCAGAATTTTCTGTCAGGTACCCAATTGGTCGATCTCTACGAAAAGGGTTTTGTTTTTCATGATATATACACACTTTCGTTTTCAGGAAAAACGTAAACGTATTAACCCAGAAGCTCGGCCCTCATTGGATTTTCCAGGTTAGTTTTTGCAAGTGCATTCAAAAGTTTGATTCTTTTGTTTACCAACATTTATCAAAAGCACTGGGAATTAACTTGCCCACATTTAACAACCTGTTTTTTCTAATCTTTTTGGAGATGGGGAACAAATGAATGTATGATTTTGAATAATTCAGCAAGCGGATGTTTGAAAAATATTTGCCAATCTGTAGCAGAAAAAAAATCACCTGTGATAGTACGTATATATTTTATGAGACATAGGTAACACCTTCAGACATGCTGAGTGTTTCCTAGAAATCAGTTGCCACACTCATCTTTACAATGTAAATATGCTTTTATCACTGCAGTCGTAGGTGATCCCTTAGCATTTTCTTATTCATTTAATTTCAGCTGTGCTGTGAGGGCTCTCTCTAGTTGCAGGGGGCGGGCTCCACTCGCCCTGGCAGTGCATAGCCTTCTCTGGTGGCGGCTTCTCCTTGGTGCACCTCATGGACCCTGGGGCACGCAGGTTCAGGAGCTGTGAAACTGATCCGTGAAACATTTTAGGCGGGGCACTGAAGAGCTCCCATACCACACTCCTTTATGTTCTCAGTGCAGAGAAGAGTTCAGGGAGAGCCAAGTGGTACATAAGAAGTGATTTATTAGAACAGGCGCTTTGGAGGCTCAGAAGAGGGGGAGCAAGAAATGCCGCACCCTGAGAACTTACTGGGCTACAGTTTTATAATCCAAGGAAAAGTGGGGAAGGAGAGAACACCTTCTCGTTTTTCTTGAGTAGGCGTCATATTTTTATCATCAGTTCCTTCTCCAGGTTGAGCAGGGGAGTTTTCTTGTCCCTTCGTGGTCAGGCTGTCTACACATTCCTGGTTTTTCAGGTGTGCAGAGAGAATGTCCTAGGGATCATAAATGTCCCGAACTCACTGGGCAGGATGTGGGTCTCCCGCCACCGCTGTTTTATGGTCTGGGGGCATGTCCCCCGCTTCTCTTGCATGAGTTCATTGTTAAGCAAGCCTGCTTGTTTTATGGTTAAACTCACCTGCTCTCTTGAGTAATCATCAACTTATGAGCCTCCCATATTCTTTTATTCACAACCCTCTAGTGGAATTGACTATTTAATCACCTATTTCGTCCCTTCATTCTGTCCCTACCTGTTGCAGTGTGGGCTCAGTAGTTGCACCTCCTGTGTTCTAGAACATAGGCTCAGTAGTTTTGGCACATGGGTTTAGCTGCTCTGTAGCATGTGGGAACTTTCTGGATCAGGGATTTAACCCGTGTCTTCTGCACTGGCAGGCAGATTCTTTACCACTGAGCCGTGAGGGAAGCCCTAACATGATTTTTTTAGACCCCAATTAAATAAGGACAAATTACCAGAGACTATGCCTACAGTACTGACATGATGGAAAGAAATAAGTCAAAGGAGGTAACTGAATCGTGTGGGCTGATGGTTCTCTGGTTTGAGTCTTGCCCTGTGAAATACAAGATATCACAGTGCCTGGGGCAGTCCGGTCTGAGGTGGTGGTCTCCTCTCTCTAGGTCTGTTTTGTTCTGTGGGTTGCAATTTTCTCAGCCCTAGGTGCTCACAAGCTTCCCCATTCTATTCTTCCCCTTGGGCCCACATGCAGAGGCTCTACTTCCCTTCCTAGACTATAATTTTCAAATACACACACACACACACACACACACACACACACACACACACACAGAGGCACGCGCACACACACACTCGAAGAACACCAGTAGAGTGGTGAAGAGGGGAGGGTGGAGGAGCTGAAAGGAAAGTGCTAAAAAAGGGGGCCGGTCTGCAGCGGCTAGCTCTGTTCCGTCCTTTGCTCTGTGCGCGGGCCTGGCGGTGTCTTAGGTTAGGGCTTTTCACGTGGGAGCTGTCCCCCAGTCTGGTTTGCTACCCCCAGTTAGCTCGCTCTGATTGCCCTCGGGGCATCTGGCCCGGTCCTTACTCTAAGCAGTGCAGCCCGCACCTCCCTGCCCAGCCCCCACTTGCTAGTTGCGGGTGCAGAGTCTGCGCTGCTTCTCCGCTGGAGGATTTACCGTTGGGCTTACCGTTGGGCACGTAATCTGTTGGTTTTAATTATTTATTTACTTTTCCTCCCAGTTTTATTGCCCTCTGTGCTTCCAATGCTCGCTACAGACTCAGCCGTGAGAGTGTTTCCTGGTGTTTGGAAACTTCTCTCGAAAGACTCCCTTCCCAGGACTGAGCTCCGTCCCTACCTCTTTTGTCTCTCTTTTTTTTTTTCTTTTATATTTTTTCTTACCTCCTTTCGAAGACACTGGGCTGCTTTCCTGGGTGCCTGACGTCCTCTGCTGGCATTCAGAAGTTGTTTTGTGGTATTTACTCAGCCTTTAAATGTTCTTTTGATGAATTTGTGGGGGAGAAAGTGGTCTCCCCGTCCTATTCCTCCGCCATCTTAGGACCGCCCCCCTGCAACTTGATTCTTTAAACTCTGTATTTTGTTTCTGACATCTATGTCATTGTGTGTGTTTTAGTTTATTCTCTTAAAGTGGGTCACAACATTCTTTTCAGTAATGATTACCATGGTTTATTTCCTTATTCTATTATTGATAGGCAGGCTACTTCCAAAACTTGGTGTTACAAATAGTGCTTAAAAAAAAAAAACTGTTCTTATCTCCTTACACACATTGTTTACCCATTCATCAGCTGAAAAACATCTTGGTTGCTTCCAGATTTTTGTAATCATGAGCAAAGCTACTATGAAAGCAAAGCACACTATTCATGTGCAGGGTTTTAAGGACAGGTACTCAACTCTTTCCGGGGTATTGGAAGCCTGGAGTCTTCACCACCATTGAACTTCCATGGACATCCATGGCTCACAGCAAAACTGAAAGTACAGAGATTTCCCATATATCCCTTGCCCCTATGCTGGCATTACCTTCCTATCATCAACACCCACCCCCCGGCAACACAGTGGTACATCTGTTACAATTGATGAACTTACACTGAAAGATCATGATCACTCAAAGTCCATAGCTTACTTTATGGTTCACGCTTGGTGTACATTCCATGGTTTGGACAAATGATTAATGACATGACATGCAACCACAACTGCACTGTTACACAGATTATTCCCACTGCCTCAAAAATCCTCTGTTCTCCACCTGTTTATCCTTCCCTTCCCACAACTCCTGACAACCACTGATTTTTCCACCATCTCTACAGTTTTGCCTTTTCCAGAATGGCATATAGTTAAAATCATACAGTATGCCCTTTCACACTGTCTTCCATCACTTTGTAATTTAAGTTTCTTTTTTGTCTTTCTTGACTTGATGGCTCATTTCTTTTGAGCGTAGATAATATACCACTGTCTGGGTGTACAACAGTTTGTTTACTCGTTCACGTGCTGAAGGATGTTGACTGCTTCCAAGTTTGGGAAGTTATGAATAAAGCTGCTAAAAACATCTGTGTGCAGGTTTTTGCATGTTGTAATTTCCCTGTTTTAATCTAGGTTGAGAAGCAATTTGTCATAAACTCACAGTGAGTGGCTAGTTTTGGTTTCTATCTATTGGGTTAAGGAGGAAGAAAAACAGTTCAAATAATGGACCTGAGTTTCTATCAAATACCAGGTCCTTCAATTTATTTCTAAATATCTCTCAACTCTGTTTATTTCTGTCATATCCACAGTCACTATTGGTACACCCCACCATCTTTTTTCGCTGGACTATTGAAATAGCATCCCCTAAGTTCTCTTCCACAACTACTCTAGTCTCTTCCATTTCATTCTCCACACTGAAGCTAGAAGGAACTTTGTAAAAAAAAAAAAAAGAATGTGTATATATACATATATATATGTATATATATACACACACACACGCACAGTACATCTGGTGCTATGCCATCCTGCTTAAAATCCTCCAATGGCTTCCCATTACCTTCAGGATAAAGTCTGAATCCTTAAAGGGGCCTGCCAGCCAATGTACAGGTGACTCTTGATCACCTGTCCAGCCTCATTTCCTCCCTCTGTCCCTCCATCTCAGTGTTTCAGACAGTCCGTCCTTTGAACCTGACATATTCCTTCCTACTTCCTTCTGGAAAGTTTTTTCCACCCTTCTTCACCTAATTAACTCTTCACCTCATTTACATTCTTCGGATCTTAATTCAAAATATTACTTTTTCTAGAAAGCCTTCTCTGAACCCATCCCTCTTCCAACTGCCATATAAGGACAGTTTCCATTCTAAGCATCCCTGGCATTCTGAACTGTCACTAATTCAACAGTGAGCTTCTGTAAGCAATGAGCATCTTGAGAGTAGGGACCAGGTTTGTTTTGCTCACCACTGTCTACTCTGGATTTAGCACTGTGACTGGCAAATAGTAGAGGTACACTAAACAGCTGTTAAGAAAATGCAGGATTGCTTATTAAGAATTGGGAGCAAGAGAAATGTTTAACAATAGAGAAAAGTCCGGTTCATTAATATTATATGTACTTGATGAAAAGTTTTATTGTCTTTAAAACATATAATTAGAAATATAATGACTTCAAAGGTTTACAGAAGTGTTAATGATAAAAGCAGAATGCAAAACTCTTCATCTGATGCTTACAATGTTTAAAATCTGTAATTTCATTAAGATCATAAGAGATAAAGGAAAAATAGGTGGAAGAATTATTGAGTGTCATGATGTTATTCATGAAATAATGACAATACTGAATTTTGTGGCAAGCCATTGTTTTTCATGTGTCAAACACTTTATATCTAATAATGTAGAAATTATATGATTTTGAAGTTTAAAAAAGCTCACCAGTAAATACAATGGAGCCAGGCACTTAAAATTTTTACTTGTTATAACTCCTCTGATGCTTTTGTTCTGTTACTGATTTTTCTGAGCCCTCAATTTTTAAATCAAACCAATTTTGCTTTTCTGCCTATTTAAAAAGAAAACTACCAGACATTTCCCTTTATTGCTTTTCTTTCAGGTCTTAAAGGGAGAAGAAAATATTAGGATTTCTCAAGCTTTCTATGCCATATAAAATAATCCAGGCTTACTGGATAATTGAAGGCAGTTGCTGATATTTCAGTTGCTGTATTAACAGGCTTTCAGGTGGCTTAGTGGTGACGAATCCACCTGCTAATGCAGGAGACATGGGTTCAGTTCCCCGAGTTTGGAAGATCCCCTGGAGTAGGACATGGCAACTCACTCCAGTATTCTTGCCTGGAAAACTCCATGAACAGAGGAGCCTGGCTGCAGTCCATGAGGTCACAAAGAATTGGACCCAACTGAGCACACATACAAACACAATACTTGAGAGCAAATATCCATATGAATAAACATTAAAACTTTGCAGTCCAAATGTCTCCAATAGCATTTTGTATAAATAACCTGACAAGAACACCTTAAAGGTTATAAAATATAGAATAAGATATTTATAAATGTAAAATATATCACAAGGAACCTCTCAGACAAATGAGTAAGATTGTGAATGACGTGGCCTTCCAATAATTTACTGCTCAGAACTCTTTCCTTGCCACACCTGTATCAACAACCCTTCTATTTGTTCAGAGAACTTTTAAAATAATATAGGAGCTTGGGATTAACATACACACACTACTATATATAAAGTAGATAATTGACAAGGACCTACTGTTTAGCACAGGGAACTCTACTCAATATTCTGTAATACCTTATATGGGAAAAGAATCTGAAAAAGAATAATATCTGATATGTATAAGTGAGTCACTTTACTATACATCTGAAACTTAGACAACATTGTAAACCAACTATACTTCAATAAAATTTAAAATAAACAAGATGCTGGTGGTTTATCTAAAAAACAAAAATCAAACAAGCAAAAAGCAAAACAAATTAAAAAAAAACTCTCAGTCTTGTTAATTGCTTTTTAATTTTCCAATTTTCTTCTGCCTGTTCATCTGTGATTCCTGTTCTTTTGTGACCTGGTTCTTTTTCCTAAATTCTTTACATGTTGATGCAAATCAATTTTATTTAAATTCTCTCTCTTACCATGACAGACATTTAGGGCTATGAATTTTTCTCCACATACCATTTAAACCACATCATGGTAATTTGATGGACCCTAAACCATAAATCTCCAATAGTCATATTCTTTGTGTCTTTCACAGCAGTTAGTGTGCCCTTGGTGAGGGCCCATTAAATGTTTCATGTGCTAAAATAATTAATAAATGAAATACTTCAATGTCATGCTTCAGTATATAATTAAGCAAAAGAAAAAAAAATTACTGTCTAGGTTGCAATACAACCCTGAGTCTTAAGAGCTCTGTCCTCACTATGGTACCACTGAGTCTTGTTGATTTGCTCAATCACTCCAAAATATAAGCTTTTTGGCATCATAAAGTCTTAGAATCCACTATCCTTCTTTCCCCCCCATTTCTCAGATCCACCCTCTGCCCTGGCCATCTTTGTTTTCTTAAAATACATAGTCCAAAAGTTCAACTACTTTGTTACTCCAAATTTATATGCCGTACTCTCCTTTAAAAATGTTTGGAGGTAAAAGTTTTCTTTTTTATGTCATGAGTAATTTCAAATTTACAGGAAAACAATAGAGAACAATATAATGAACACCAGTTTGTCCACTACCTAGCTAATGGATGAAATCAATTTTAAAACTTATTTAGACACTTTTCATATATACACAGAGGTAGAGAGAAGGCGAGAATAGGAGAGTGAATCTCCATTTATCAATCACCCACCTTCAATAATCATTGTTTTGTTTTTTTGCCAGTAAGTGGTACTGCTAACCACTCAATTGCCCAAGCCAAAAATCCAGTTACTAAATTTTAATCCTTTCTCCTGACCTCTAGCTGGTCAATACAGAGCCGTGTTAATTTTTATCAATATTTTCTAAATGTCTCTCAGAAATATTCACACTTCTTCATTCTCACGGCCCCTACCTACTGTGGCGCAGGCTACCATCATCTCTCTCTCTCTCATTCAGGTTACTGTAAAACCGTCCCTACTGGTTTACTCCTCTCTAATTAGTTCTCCATCTGTAAATAATGTGCCCTCTGCTCTTAAAAATGAATCATGCAATAAAATTTACTTTGAGGGTGTGCAGTTCTATGATTTCTAGCACATGGATTCATATAATTACAACCACAATCAGGATACAGAACAGTTTCATCACTCCAACAAACTCCACCGTGTTATCCCTTGTAGTGACCCCCTCCCTCCTCGTAACCCTTGGCAACCATAGACCTGTTCCTCAGTAATGTGTCTTTTACAGTGTCTGTGCTCATGTCACTCCCTTCCTCAAAAGGCTTCTTGGCCTTTCTACTGTTGTAAGCCCTTTCCTAACTCTCAAGTCTCCTCTCACCACTTCTCATCTCCCATTCTCTGTCACTCTTTTTCACTTTTTCAGCTCAGTGTAAACTTTAAAAAAGTTTTATTTTATTGACGTATAGATGCATCACAAAATGATTCCGTTATACATGCTGCTGCTGCTGCCACCAAGTCACTTCAGTCGTGTCTGACTCTGTGCGACCCCATAGACGGCAGCCCACCAGGCTTCCCCATCCCTGGGATTCTCCAGGCAAGAACACTGGAGTGGGTTGCCATTTCCTTCTCCAATGCATGAAAGGGAAAAGTGAAAGTGAAGCCGCTCAGTTGTGTCACCATGGTCACTTTTCGTGACCCCATGGACTGCAGCCTACCAGGCTTCTCCGTCCAAGGAATTTTCCAGGCAAGAGTACTGAAGTGGGGTGCCATTGCCTTCTCTGTCTGTTATACATACGTTAAAATAAATTAATAAGTGCATTTTTGTGTACTATGCAATCTACTTCTTCACCAATATGAGATGTGTGTTTTAATGGTTTCAGTTGCAGAATAAACATGGAGAGACGTTATTCACGTTTGGTGGTAGAATCATCTTACTCAGACTTGGTCATCAATGTAGGAAAAGTAACTCTTGGTGAAAGTAACAGAAAAGAGCTGCAGAAAGGTCAGAGAGAGAAAGAGAAGATGAAAGTGAGCCAGGCTGCATGTGCTTTATTAAACTCAGGAGGAGGAGTGATTCAACTGGAAATGGCAAACAACGATGAAAATCTCGTGGAGATGGGACTGGATTTAGAAGAAGCTTTGAGAAAACTTATTCTGTTTTCAAATCTGGAAGCTTTCTTCAAGACAAAGCAAGAAGGGAGTTGTTACTACATTTTTGTGAAGTCTTGGAGCAGCAACACTTTTCTTGAAAACATTTCTGTTAAGCCCCGCATTTGTAGCCTGAGTTCTTCGTTATACTGTAGATCCGGCACTTCTGTGTTTCTCATGGATTCAGGAAAGGCATTCCATTTCCTGAAAACCAAGAAAAAAAATGCAAAAAGCTCAGGGAAAGAACCTTTTGGTGAAATTTTCAAGGTTATATATCCAGACCTCCATGACGTGGATCCTACATACTGTGTTTTTCAAAAAGACCAGTTTGAACGTGGTGAAGTCATGCCTTTTCCTGAGTCTCAAGTCATAGAGTTTAAGCAGTTCGCTACAAAACACATTGAACAATATACGAAAGACACAATTTTAGAGTATATCCCTGCATTTGCAAACACTGAAGGAGGCTATCTTGTTATTGGTGTGGATGATAAAGTAGGAAAGTTCTGGGATGTGCTAAAGAAAATGTTGACCGTGACTCTTTGAAAAAGAAAATAGAAGAAGCAATACAAAAATTATCTTGTGTCCATTTTTGCCAATCTCAATGCCAGATAGATTTCACAGTCAAAATCTTGGATGTGTTGGCCAAGGGAGAGCTATATGGCTATGCTTGTGTAATTGGAGTGAAGCGATTCTGTGGTGCAGTCTTCTCGGGCGTTCCCATTTCCTGGATGGTGAAGGGTAAGGATGTTTGCAGCCTGACAACTAAGGAATGGCTAAGCATGATGATGGACACAGATCCAGGTAAGATGGAAAAAACTCCCTTCCTGTCTTTTCTGCCTCTTCAGAAACTCCAATTAAAAATATTTGCCATAACTTTGACTTCTCACATCCATTAAACTGTGTTTTTTTAATCTTCAAGTATCCTACTTCCCAAACAGGAGAAACTTTGGCTGGGTGATGACAAGCCCGAGTCCAGTGTCTTATAATGGGCAATTTCCCACATCAGATGAAAAGAAAATTTTGGGGGGATGATTGCCTTGCAGTGGTGTATTGGAACTGACTCTTGCTGTTTATTAAGATTTTCAGGATTGTTGTGAGCCAGTTGTTAAACAGTCATTATTCAAAATCAAGTTACACAGTTCCATAAATTATATTTAAAACAAATGTAGTAAATAAAAACCCCAATTACTTATAACACTACATTTTAAGATGATGTGTGCAAGGTTATTTACATCTATTGTATCTGCATGATGCTGCTACTGCTGCTGCTGAGTTGCTTCAATCGTGTCCGATTCTGTGCGAGCCCATAGACGGCAGTCCACCAGGTCCCCCTGTGGCTGGGATTCTCCAGGCAAGAACACTGGAGTGGGTTGCCATTTCCTTCTCCAGTGCATGAAAGTGAAAAGTGAAAGTAAAGTCAGTCAGTCATGTCTGACTCTTAGCAACCCCATGGACTGCAGCCTACCAGGCTCCTCTGTCCGTGGGATTTTCCAGGCAAGAGTACTGGAGTGGGGTGCCACTGCCTTCTCCGACTGCATGATAGAATTACTCTAAAATGATATGTTATGATGCATGTCTCCTCGACTCTCCATTTAGTGACATCATATTGGTAGCTTTAAATTGTCCATAGTGGGAATATTTACACCACAGAAAAGTGTACTAAAAGAATGTGCTATGTACCATAGAAGAAATAAAAACAAAATGCTATTGAGATACTGAGAGTGGAGACTTATATTGAATGGATACACATTCAAACTTCCAGATAACATCTCTCTATGATGGATTTGGCAACTTTCATATGTGATAAAGGCACTTGTCCATACAGGGTGAATGGGGTGTTATCTTGCTATTACTGTCTCAAGTTACACTTAGAGAGCCATATGATACACCCGCTCATATAAAGTCTTTTTCAGTGGTGAAGAGATGAACTAATGTCAGAATAACATGAATTTCCTTTCTTTGTTAAGATCTTACACAGCTGTGCGAAGACTTTGAATCTCAGCTGAGTCTGTCTAACAGCCCTCCTCAGAGCAGATCAGTGTACTCCAAGAAAGGTCTGGAACATAAGAAGGATCTCCAACAGCTCTTATTCCCAGGTAGCAACAATGGTTTGCCTACTTGACACCAGCCAGTTTCTGTGTTAGTAGAAGGGAGATAAACTGTTATGTTTGTTATTTAAAGTCCTGAAAGTACACTCTGCAAAGCCTATGTGTACAAGGTAATAGTGCTACAAACATATTGATGATAAGTAGTTTAGAAATGAGCCCTCACTGATCTTATTCACTGAGGCAGTATCACATATAGAATCCAGGAACATTATTGCCCTTAAAGACATTTGGGTCTTGTTCTTAAATAGGACTGATCATCAGTATTTCTGGTTATTTTTAAAAGTACAGATACCTGGCTCCACACTCCAGATTTCATAAGTTAAAATATTTGAAGACAGAACCTTATAATGTTCATTTTTTTCAAGCTACTCACAGTATTCTGACCCCATCCATATTGGGAGCTTTTGATCTAGTTGAATTAGAGGCACACATTGAACTAAGAGCAAAAAACCTGCCCTCTTCTACCAAGTCTACCAGAGCAGTGCCAGGTATGAATATGGAGATACAAGATTTATATCAAGGTGGAACACAAAACAAATACAGTGACGATCAATTACAACATGCATAAGCATGTTTGGGTTTGCTGCTGCTGCTGCGGCTGCTAAGTCGCTTCTGTTTTGTCTGACTCTGTGCGACCCCATAGACGGCAGCCCACCAGGCTCCCCCGTCCCTGGGATTCTCCAGGCAAGAACACTGGAGTGGGCTGCCAGTTCCTTCTCCAATGCATGAAAGGAAAAGTGAAAGGGAAGTTGCTCAGTCGTGTCTGACTCTTAGCGACCCCATGGACTGCAGCCCACCAGGCTCCTCTGTCCGTGGTATTTTCCAGGCAAATGTTTGGGTTTAAAACAGTGCAAAATCGTGTTTCAGGACCAAGGATAGCATCTGTTCTCATTCCTCGCTCCCAACATGTTAGGCTTTATCTGCGCGTCCATTGCTGTCCTCTTTCTATACTTCTGGAGAGGAAAAACCACTTGATCAACTGTATGCAGTAAGTTAATGGCTTATCTGGCATTAGAATCTGATACATAAATGTCCTTTGGTTGTTGTTTAGTTGCTAAATCGTGTCCAACTTTTTTGCCACTCCATGGATGGTAGCCTGCCAGGCTCCTCTGTCCATGGGATTCTCCAGGCAAGAATACTAGTGTGGGTTGTCATTTCCTCTTCCAGGGAATCTTCCTGACCCAGGGATAGAACCCAAGTCTCTTGCATTGGCTGGCAGATTCTTTACCACTGAGCCACCAGGGAAGCGTCCTATGTATGTGGAAATGTCTATCAAGGACCATTAAGTTAATAGATAATGATGTTCCAATTAAGATTTCTTTTTCACCTTACCTAACTGAGCTCTTTGCATTCATTTGCATATCAATTTATATTTTACTAATCATCCACAATAAACAGTACTAAACTAAGAATAAACATAAGCATTGATAATTATTTTTTTAAAATTCAATAATTCTATTTTAGTAGAGCTTATTAACATTCAATAATCTATATCTAAAAACAAAACACTGGGCTTTATGCTCATAGAGTGATAACCTATTATTCTGGTATAAAAAATAAATTTTCCAGGAATCATAACAAACATTTGAAGAACAGACACTATTCAAATTATTCCAGAGTCATGTAAAAGAGGAAAATTCCTAGGTTATTTTAAATGGGAGTAACAGTAATTGCAAAACTTGACCGAGATAGCATACAAAAGGAAAACTCAGACTAATCTTCCTTATGAATGCTCTTTGCATTCATTTGCATATCAATTTATATTTTACTAATCATCCACAATAAACAGTACTAAACTAAGAATAAACATAAGCATTGATAATTATTTTTTTAAAATTCAATAATTCTATTTTAGTAGAGCTTATTAACATTCAATAATCTATATCTAAAAACAAAACACTGGGCTTTATGCTCATAGAGTGATAACCTATTATTCTGGTATAAAAAATAAATTTTCCAGGAATCATAACAAACATTTGAAGAACAGACACTATTCAAATTATTCCAGAGTCATGTAAAAGAGGAAAATTCCTAGGTTATTTTAAATGGGAGTAACAGTAATTGCAAAACTTGACCGAGATAGCATACAAAAGGAAAACTCAGACTAATCTTCCTTATGAATGAAAATGCAAAGACAGAACTCCAGAAATGAAAGGATGGATCAACATTAAGAGAGTAATTACTATGATCCACCATTTCTTCATGCAGAAAATTTTATCATTGTCCTCTTATATACTGAAAAAGCATTTGAAAAGCATGAATATACATTTTAATTTTTAGAAGACAATAAAATAGGAACCCACAGATACTTCTTTAACATTATATTTATATCTATGCATTGATGTCTATATCTATCAATATCCCCAAAGACCATTATGTTAATAGGGAGATGTGAGAAGCATTTTATTAAATTTGGGAACAAAAGCATCATGTGCACTATTGCAACTTTTGTGCAGTATTAATTAGCCAATTTTATGAAATCACTATAAAGCCTCAAATAGAAACAGAGTTATACTGGCATATAATTAGATCAAGGGTACAGAATAGAAGGTCTGAAAATAGATGTAAACACATATCAGAATTTACTTCGTGATGGAACTGGTCTCTCAACTAAGGGAGAAGAATGGGGATGTTTCAATAAAGAGACATTGGGATAACTGGGTGGTAATTTATTTTTAAAAAGATAGATTCATGATTTATACTATATACCAACATAAGCTCTAAATCAATCAAGAATTAAAAAAAAATCAAAGCCATAAGTGTTCTAGAAGAATACATTCGTAGATGCCTTTATGCTCTTGCCATGAGGATTAGAACAATCACAATTCAAAATCCAGAAGCCATGAAAGCATATTGATATACCTGATTACATTAAAAATAAGCAGTGTGCATGGCTAAAACAGCTAAGTACAAAGTCAAAGGGCTATTGCCCAGCTAGGAAAAACATCATATCAGAATTTACTTCGTGATGGAACTGGTCTCTCAACTAAGGGAGAAGAATGGGGATGTTTCAATAAAGAGACATTGGGATAACTGGGTGGTAATTTATTTTTAAAAAGATAGATTCATGATTTATACTATATACCAACATAAGCTCTAAATCAATCAAGAATTAAAAAAAAATCAAAGCCATAAGTGTTCTAGAAGAATACATTCGTAGATGCCTTTATGCTCTTGCCATGAGGATTAGAACAATCACAATTCAAAATCCAGAAGCCATGAAAGCATATTGATATACCTGATTACATTAAAAATAAGCAGTGTGCATGGCTAAAACAGCTAAGTACAAAGTCAAAGGGCTATTGCCCAGCTAGGAAAAACATTTGCAACTGATATTACAGAGGGCCAATGTCTCTCATATATAAAGAGCTTCCAAAAGTTGATAAGGATAAAGAACAACTTAACAGAAAAATCAACATAGTTCAGAGCAAATAAAATTCAAATGGCTTTCAAACATTTGAAAAGATGCCTAATAGTAATCAAAGTAAGAGACGTAGATTTAAACAAGCTATCATTTGTATCTACTGGATTGTAAAAAAAATCTGATATTACCACTTGTATGCTATACTGCTATTTCACGGCATTTGTATGCTATGCTATGCAAGTCTTCCCATTCATTACTGGCAGGGATACCTACTGGTATAACTATGGAGGACAATTTGGCAATATCTACCAGAAAGACAGATGTATTTACCCTTTTACCCAGTGATCCCACTGCTGAGACTTTAAAAATTATTATTATTATGGCCATACCACATGGCTTGTGGATCTTAGTTCCCTGACTAGGGATCAAACCCAGGCCCTCAGAAGTGAAAGTGCTGAGTCTTAATCACTGGACTGCCAAGGAGTTCCTGGGAGTTTATACGTTATATATACCCGTGTGCACACTAAATGTCCAAGTCTGTGTACAAGGTTACTCGTTGTAATGGGCTTCCCAGGTGGCTCAGCGGTAAAGAATCTGCCTACCAATGCAGAAGACGTGGTTTGATCCCTATGTAGGGAAGATCCCCTGTAGGAGGAAATGGCAACACACTCCAGAATTCTTGCCTGGGAAATCCCATAGACAGAGGAGCCTGGCAGACTACAGTCCATAGGGTCTCAAAGAGTCAGACACGACTGAGGATCGAGTGAACGAGAGTGTACTCATTGTAATATTCTTGTAATAGCAAAAAGTTGAGACAGGGATTTCCTTGGTGGTCCAGTGGTTGAGAGCCTGCCTTGCAGCACTGGGGTTGCAGATTCCATCTCTGGTCGGGGAACCAGGATTTCACATGCCATGGAGCAACTGGAGAATTCACGGTTTGCAATGAGAGGTCCCATATTCTGCATCTAGGACCCTACACACTAGGTAAATAAATACTTATTTTTAAAAAGTTGGAGCAAACACGCAAGAACCCATCAACAGGGACTTATGTCACATCTATAAGAAGGCGTGTTAGACAAATGTGGAAAAAAATAAATAAGTTCTTGGCACTTGTATAGAAAGATCTCCCACACATATTTCTGGGCAAAAAGATGTGAGGGCTGAACAAAAGGGGGAAATATTTACTTGTGTTTGCATAAAGAAGTTTTGGAAGAATAGATGAGGAACCAGGAAAAAAAAAAAGGTCTGTGTTAGGGCAATAGGATGGAGTTGAAGAGAGAGGAAAAGAGCAAACAGGAGTAGAAGTGTTTTGGTATTTGGACTATGGGGATGTATCACTTAGTTAGAACTATTTTTTAAAGCAAATTTTCATTTTCAGAGTCTGCTATTATTAGATTCTGAACTCTCAATGTGGTAAATAATCAGTTCAGTTTCGGTTTTGCAGTGGGAGTCCAGATACTATGGACAGGGAAATCCACTGTCGACTGACAATAGTTTAGCTTCAGCTTAAACACTATAAACGTTTCTTGAAAGACATGTAATGACTGTCTGGAATTTTGTCTGTGCCTGGCATTATGGGTACTAGAGGAAGTCAGGGGTTAGAGTACTGGATCAGATCCGGCCAGCCCTGAAGACCTCCATCTTGGTGTCCTGAACTGTTAGGTGCCCTCACCTGATTTATTGTAGCTGGAAAACCCATCAGTCCAGATACTTCAGGGATCCATGTTTAACGATTTCCCTAGACCATCTACTGCATAGCACAGGGAACTCTGCTTAATATTGTGTAACAGCCTAAATGGGAGAAGGTTTTGAAAAAGAATAGACACTAGACTTGTGTATATTTGTGTAAAAGAATCACTTTGCTGTGCACCTGAAACTAACACATTGTTAATCAACTCTAATATAAAGTACTCTTAAAAATACTTACCTATTGGACTTCCCCGGTGGCACAGTGATTAAGAATCCACCTGACGACACAGAGGACTTAGGTTCGATCCCTTGTTGGGAAGATTCCACATGCCACGGAGCACCTGAGCCCATGAGCCACGATTAAGCCCGTGTGCCTAGACCTTGTGCACTGCAACTAAAGACGCCATCAAGATAAGAAGCCAGTGCCCCACAGCTAGAGAGGAGCCTCTGCAACTAGAGAAAAGCCTGTGCACAGCAATGAAGACCCAATGCGATAAAAAATAAATTAACACATTTATTTGTAAATTTTATTCATTTAAGCTGCACTGAGTTGCAGCATGTGGCCTTTCAGTTGTGGTATGCTCGCGGATCTAGTTCCCCAACCAGGGATTGAACCCGGGCCTCCTGCAATGGGAGTGCCCAGTCTTACCCACCAGGCCACTAGGGACTCCCTAGTATAAATTTAAACACACACACACACACATTCACACCCATACACAAAAGATTTCCCTAGATCCGTGGTGAGATTAGTGCTTAGTATGGATATGAAGTTCTGTGAGAATCCTGAGGAGAGAATAAACATGGGGGTTCTGTGAGGACTAGAAGGACTAAGATTCAAAAGTAGAGGTTTTTTTGGAATTCCCTTAGTTTTTCTAAGATCCAGCCAGGTCTTAGATGTGGCACAAAGAATCTTCCACCTTTGTTGTACCATGTGGGATCTAGCACCCCAACCAAGGAATCCACCTGCAATATGGGAGACCTGGGTTCGATCCCTGGGTTGGGAAGATTCCCTTGGAGAAGGGAACAGCTACCCACTCCAGTATTCTGGCCTGGAGAACTCTATGGACAGTACAGTCCATGGGGTCACAAAGAGTCGGACATGACTGAGCAACTTTCACTTTCACTTTCAAAAGTAGAGGAGGGCATTCGAGTCTCAGGGCACACCTACACAAAGGCACAGAGGCCCCAAGTCACATGGAGAGTGGTAATTACTCTGGTGCACATGGAGTGGTTGACATTTTTTGACACCTAGCCTGGACCCTATCACTGATTAACTGCCATGTAGAATATCAAAGAAATAAAAGGGACACATTGTCTCCACATAATTTCCTTGGGAAGCATATCCTATTATGTAGTTAAAGAAAAATAAGAGCTATTTGATGAGGAGGAGGTGCTATGAACATCAAATTCTTTAGTGACATGCTCCACGTAGCAGCAGAGGTAGTCTGTGTGGCTTGCAGGGCTGTGCAGTAGAGACAGCGAGAGGGTTTGGTGTCTGAGACACCAATGGGTCCAGCCTTTGGCTCTGCCACTTCCCAGTGATGTGACCATGGGCCAGGCACTTGACCTGTTTGAGTTCCCATTTACTCATATGAAAAAGAGAACAGTCAGTATATCTGCCTTGCAAAATTGTGAGAACCATAGATGCATGTCAATTCCCGGGTATAATCAACAAATGATGTGTTTTCTTATTTTACACTTCCTTTTGGTTTGGTTTCTAAAGCTGCATGCTAAAAAGTATCCTCATATCTTCCGTCCATCCAAAGAATGCATCTTTTAAATGTCTATTTATTTAGTTTTGGCTGGGATGGGTCTTGTTGCTGCTCAGGCTTTTCTCTAGTTGTGGCGGGTGAGGGCTGCTCTCTAGCGGCAGTGCGTGGACTTCTCATCGTGGTGGCTTCTTTTGTCATGGGGCATGGGCTCTAGGCGCTCAGGCTTCAGTAGTCATGGCACGTGGGTTCAGTAGCTGTGGCTCCCAGCCTCTAGAGCACAGGCTCAGTAGTCGTGGTGGATGGGCTTAGCTGCTCCACAGCATATGGGATCTTCCTGGATCAGGGATTGAACCTGCGTCTTCTGCATTGGCAGGAGGGTTCTTTACCACTAGGAGTCACCAGGGAAGTCCTCCTCCCACCTTTTAACATCTCCCAAGTCCAGATGTGTCTTATCATAGATTCCATCTCCTACTCACCACCACCCAGGTTACAGGCAAAATCAAGTTAAGCAAACATCTGGTATAAGTGAGAAAGCACCATGGCAAGGAACAATAAACCACCACCAATGAAATATGGGTAATTTCACTGGAAATCACCACTACAGATCCAGGTTCTAGAATGTGATCTGATGCCACCATCACAGAGTGACAACAGTCTCTTCATTCCTCCCCCTACCTCTTTGGACATAAGTTTAAAACCCTACCAAGCAAAGTTTATACTCATGTCACAACATTGCTCCTTGCTCGCTCATGTCAAAGGAAGACTCTTTGCTATGGATACAGTCTTACATAGATCTGTGGGTGAGCGATGCTTCAGCAGAGTTATCTCAGAGTCTAATCTCAGGGTCTCCCAGTGCAGGGCTGCATGGAGTGTCCTGCTAGCAAAGTTTTCATGGCTCTGTCTTCTCCACTGATATTTAATGACCACCTTCTTCTTCTTGGAAGGGCTCTTCCTACTTCCATCAGTGGGACTGTTCAGGGGCATTTTGAGATTCAGGTGCTTTAAGAGTAGCAAGGGAAAGAATAATTTCTCAACCAGCTACAGTGAGCACACACTTTATGCCATTTCATTTATTACTCACGTAAGAGATGTGCTGTTTTTGTAAACGTGGATTTCTGTTTGTTTTACAGATGAGGGAACAGTCTTAGGTTAAGAAATTTACCAGGATCATAAATATAATAAGCACATAGGCTTAGATGAAGTGTGCCAGACTGTCAAGGCTTCTTTTTCTTCACTATAATATAATAATATTGGCAAAAGAATGTATATAAAATATGTGATTTATAACAATAAGATTAAAATTTAAGTATAAGTATTTAGCAATTTTGATTAATTACAATTAATCATAAAAGTGTGACCTTTGCCCTTAAATGTATAATCTTTTCCATACCTAGTGACACCAGGATGTCTGAAATACACCCCTGAATCTCTCCAGAAGGAACTGTTCTTGCAGAATGAAGGTTTGGAGGAATTGATAAATAGGCAAATAGACCCATTCTCCCAGGGAGTTTTAATCCTTTCTACAAGCTGGGCTGTGGACCTGAACTTGGAAGAGAAGCAAGGAGTCATCTGTGATGCTCTGCTGATAGCGCAGAACAGGCTGCCCATTCTCTACACCATCCTCAGGGAGCAAGACGCAGAGGCGCAGCCCTATTGCACGCGCACCGCCTTCACTCTGAAGCAGAAGCTGGTGAACATGGGAGGTTACACTGAAAATCTGTGTATCACGAGCAAGGTCCTCCACCTGAGTCTCGAGAGCAGTACACAGTCCTTGGCGGGTTCAGGCTCTGCGATTGATTACCCCAGTTCCTATCACCTTGCAGACACTCAGCAAATGGAAGCGTTGCTGCAGTCCCTTGTGATCGTCTTGCTTGGCTTCCGGTCTGTCTTGAGTGACAAGCTCGGCTGTGAGGTTTTAAATCTGCTCACAGCCAAGCAGTATAAGATCTTCTCAAAAAACCTCCGCAAGAGCAAAGAGTTGTTTATCCATGGCTTACCTGGCTCAGGGAAGACGATCATAGCCATAAAGATCATGGAGAAGATCAGGAACACATTTCACTGTGAGACAAATGAAATTCTCTACATTTGTGAGAACCAGCCTTGAGGAATTTTATCAGGTAAGCAGTTTTTTTGGCTGTACCACATGGCTTAAGGGGATCGAACCCAGGCCCATCGAATCAAAAGGGCCAAGTTCTAATCATTGGATGGCCAGGGAAGTCCCAAGCAGCTTGATCTTATTGTCAGCAAATGAGGTTCTATCTAAATTCACTCCACATTCCCGACAACCTGAATCACCTTGTTTCTTGAGAGTAAGATAGTAAAATGATCTGTGGCAACAATACTGTGTTTGTAGGAGTATGATCATTTTCCTCCTTTACTGACTCAAGAGAAAACCGGAATGTGTCTTTTTAATTTTCACAGGGGCAAAAATATCTGCCAGGCAGTGACCCGGAAGAGCTTCATGAAATATGACTTTAAACACATTCAACATATCATCATTGATGAAGCTCAGAATTTCCGCACTGAAGATGGGGATTGGTATAAAAAGGCCAAAACCATCACTCAGAGAGACGTGGATTGCCCGAGAATTCTCTGGATCTTTCTGGACTACTTTCAGACCAGCCACATGGAGCACATCGGGCTCCCTGCTCTTTCAGCCCAGTATCCGAGGGAGGAGCTCACCAGAGTGGTACGCAATGCAGGTCAAATAGCTGGATACCTACAGCGTGTATTGCAGAAGGTCAGGAAAAATCCTCCGTGTAACATCCCCCATGAGCCCCTGAAGATGTGTCTTGAAGCTAAATGGGCTCGGGATGTTCAGGGAACCTTAAATATTAAGAAGAACTTAACTCAGAATGCAATAGCGACGCACGTGGCAAACACGTGCAAGCTTCTCTTTGAAAGGGGCTATTCTCCCAAGGATGTTGCTGTGCTTGTCAGCACCACAGAAGATGTGGAGAAATACCAGCAGAAGCTCTTGCAAGCAATGAGGAAGAAAAGGATAGTGTGTCTCACCAATGCGAATGACCTGGGGGGTGATCACATGGTGTTGGACAGTGTCCGAAGATTCTCAGGTCTGGAAAGGAGCATTGTGTTTGGGATCCATCCAAGCACCGTGGAACCGCTATCTTATACAACATTCTTGTCTGTCTGGCATCCAGAGCGAATCAACAGCTACATATTCTGTGGGAGCGTGACGTTTAAGAATTCCAAACCAAAACAGGATGAGGCAATTTGCTCTGTCAGTACCCATGGATGGCAATCTGATGGTGTTGGAAGAAACTTGTCTTCCAATTCATGGGTCAGCTAGAGATTTGGGCAGAGCTGACATACAGAATCTGGAACTTCTCTCTATCGCTCTCTCCTTTCAGGGATTCCTCCCCAAACACCTTCTGGCAGCTATTGTCCCAAATTCTGCCCCTGATACTTCCAACCAGAAGGATAGTGGTTTTCTAAAGGAGCTTTAATCACCCTGCACAGCACAGACTATGACCTGTCCTATGGCTAAAAGCCATAAAAACAATACATTCATCCTGTGGCCATTGTTTCTTCTAAGTCTGGACTCTTATAGTGTATTAAAAAAAAATTGTCCAGGATCTATAGTTAATCTGCAGAAGGGTCATCTGGTTGGGACTACTTGGCCAAATTAGAAGCAGAATTCTTGTTTCCAGAATTCTTAACATTTCTGTATGTCGCATTGATCCAGGATTTGGGAGATTCCCAAAATAGTTCAGACAGCAACCGAGTGGGTCTTAATAATTTTTGGCAGAACAGACAGCACTGTACAATTATTTAATCTTTTAAAATTGTAAGTTCCTTTTTTTTTTTTTTTTGGTCCTCAGAATATCCCAGAGCAAGCTTTAATCATTATAATAAGCATTGATTGTCACTTTACAAAGAAATTATAAGCCAATATAAAACAAAACTAATGCCATTTTCTCTTTAAGTGAGAGCATTAGAGACCAAAATTTGCTTCTAAAGGTGCACACAGGTCATTAAGTAAACTGAACTAGGAAAAATACAGTCTTTACAGATCAACTTCTCAACTCCACTCTACTTAATGTTCTATAACATCTCAACTTAAATTTTAAATCAAGTATACTCTTGAACTGTGATTTTCCCCTTTACTTTATATTTTGGTGGGTCGTCTTATGGACTGAACGTTTGTGTCCCTCCAAAATCCATAGGTTGAAGTCCTAACATTTAGTGTGGATGTATTTGTAGATTTATAAGGAAGTCATTAAGGTTAAATGAGGTCATAGGAGAGGGTCTTGATCTCCTAAGATCGGAGACCTTATGAGAAGAGACACCAAGAGCTCTTTCTGTCTCTTTCTCTGTCCACACACAAACACGAGGTCATGTGAACACAGAGAGAGATGGTGGCCACTTCCAAGTCAAGGGAAGAGGCTCCAGGATGAAACAACTCCTACTGACACCATGATCTTAGATTCTCAGCATCTAGAACTTTGTGAAATAAATTTCTGTTCTTTAAGCCACCCAGTCTGTGGCATTTTCTTATTACATCCTGGGCAGACTAACATAGCCACAAAATTATTCTTCTAACTAAAACACTGATACTTAATAGGGTTAGTATTAGCTGGCTCAGTCATGTCTGACTCTTTGCAATCCCATGGACTATAGCTCACCAGGCTCCTCTAACCATGGAATTCTCCAGGCAAGTATACTGGAGTGGGTAGCTATTCCCTTCTCCAGGGGATCTTTCGGACCCAGGGATTGAACCCAGGCCTCTCGCATCGCAGGCAGATTCTTCACCATCTAAGCCACCAGGGAAGCCTTGCTACTTAATAACGCTAATGTATTTCTTATTTTTTGTCTATACAAAACATTTGAAAAATGTTTCTGGACCAAAAATAACCACAAAATATTCGTACAACTAATGGAAATTTAACACATTACATGACTAATATTCCACTTATTACTAGTCCTATACTACTCCCCTTCTCCCATATTATAAGTTGTGAATTTTTCTTTCTCCTGTCTGTGCTCGCACATGGAATTCCACCCTTTTGACTTGAAACTGTAGGCTCTTCTAACTTCAGCAAAATAAGGAAAAAATGTTCTTTCTTTCTGACTGCATTAAATCAGCTACAACACTGCACCAAATAGTTATCCTTGTAAATGCTGTTTCTAATAAAATTTGTTTTGTAGGTCCCTGGACTTGAGTTGCAATGTCTGCGAAAGTAATTCTTTAAAAATATAATTCTGGAGCAAAGCCTGCCACCATGTCCTGCCCACTGTCCACTGCACACAGTGGGGTATCTCTCCAGAAACTTGCTTCAGACCTGTAAACTCCCCCATCCATTAAACCATTGGTGTCTCTGTTGCTGACTCCAGGCTGTTTCTTCAGTCTTGAAGCTGGGCAAGCACAGGCATTGTAGGCCTGAAGGTGCAGTCCAGTAACTGGTGGAGCCAACCAAGAAACCGAAGAAACTCCCACTAGTGCCAAGATGTTGGAAAACACAGGCTGGGGAGTGGAAAGCTGCAGGAACTGTCCATGAGACTGTGGGGCCTGGAAGTTGTATTCCTGGGGTGTCTGTCCTTGCTGAAGGGGGACCACCAAGCAATCTGGAGGGAATGGCCTCTAATGGCTCTGCTATTGTATCAGAGTGAGCCTTCTGTAATTGGCAAAGCTATCTTTCAGGAAGGGTTTGGTATTTCTCTTGTGCCTCTGAGATGTAAATAATCTATCTGGGTTCTCTGGAACTTTAATCTTACATGACCTCTAATGGGAAATAGATGGGGAAACAGTGGAAACAGTGGCAGACTTTATTTTGGGGAGCTCCAAAATCACTGCAGATGGTGATTGTAGCCATGAGATTAAAAGACGCTTACTCCTTGGAAGGAAAGTTATGACCAACCTAGATAGCATATTGAAAAGCAGAGATATTACTTTGCCAACAAAGGTCTGTCTAGTCAAGGCTATGGTTTTCCCAGTGGTCATGTATGGATGTGAGAGTTGGACTGTGAAGAAAGCTGAGCGCCAAAGAATTGATGCTTTTGAACTGTGGTGTTGGAGAAGACTCTTGAGAGTCCCTTGGACTGCAAGGAGATCCAACCAGTCCATTCTAAAGGAGATCAGTCCTGGGTGTTCATTGGAAGGACTGATACTGAAGCTGAAACTCCAATACTTTGGCCACCTCATGTGAAGAGTTGACTCACTGGAAAAGACGCTGATGCTGGGAGGGACTAGGGGCAGAAGGAGAAGGGGACGACAGAGGATGAGATGGCTGGATGGCATCGCTGACTCGATGGACATGAGCTTGGGTAAACTCCGGGAGTTGGTGATGGACACGGAGGCCTGGCGTGCTGCGATTCATGGGGTCGAAAAGAGTTGGACACGACTGAGTGACTGAACTGAACTGAACGGAATTGAAGGGCAAAGGAGGGAAAAAGAGCTTTTAGGTAAACTCTGAAGAAATAATTATGTTTGGGAAATGTCTATCTGAAATAGTCTCCCTAGATTTTGGTGACTTTGAAAATGAAGTTGAAAGAAGAGAATTCATGAGTCATTTCAAACAGGATAAAATATTGAAATATTAATTGCTGGGCAAGTGTATCTACCTTTGTTTGCTTAGGAGAGAAAGACGTTAAACATTAAGTTTTCCAATCAGGAAGTGCAGATTACTTGGTTCTTTTTTTTTTTTTTGGCCAGAGATTAAGATTCTCAAGGGTTAAGATTATAATCCGTCATAATTCTTATAACGAAGTTTCTTAATTCATTGCATTGTGATCAAGTGTTTGTGCCTTTTTAAAAGACTTTTGACATTTATTGCTGTACTCTGATGTTTTAGCTAAAGTGCTTCATCTTCAAGAAGATTCGTAGGAAGGGCCTCTTGACCATAAGAGGTCTCTGATAAATTTCATCTTACACTGCTGAACTGATAGCTCAGTTGGTAAAGAATCCACCTGCAATGCAGGAGACCTGGGTTCGGTCCCTGGGTTGGGAAGATCCCCTGGAGAAGGGAAAGGCTACCCACTCCAGTATTCTGGTCTGGAGAATTCCACGGACTATAGTCCATGGGGTTGTAAAGAGTCGGGCACAACTGAGCAACTTTTACGGGATACTGCTGAACTGGGTAAGAACTTGAAGAATCCTAATAGAAGACCTGATGGGTTCATAAAAAAATGAACAGAAAGACTGGTTACTGAATGACCTGGTAAATAGGATTATAACATTTATGGGTTTTGTCTGGAATGTTACTCTTTTCGATCTGTGTTTTTCAGATATGAAGACGCCTTTTTGCTCAAGTTGGGTATGATTTATAGCCAATTGGTAAACTACACCGGTGGGTAGAATTAAAGCATTTTTCACCTCTACCTGGTCCCTCCAGAAGTTAGAGACCCTTAAGTTCTGAGCAGCTTTCTCAGGTGGTGATAAAGACTATCTCCGGGCATGTGTAGGAATCTTAATATTCTGGAGACTGAGAGACGCCCCAAGTATAGCCTGAGAGCACGCCTTTGGCATGGTTTCGCTGGCTTCCAGGGGGCTTCTGGGGATTCTGTCTGAGACTCCCAAGGCGTTCTCCCTCAGTCAGTTTGGAAGAGTCTCATTGCTTGGTGTTAGCAGAAGGCAATGGCACCCCACTCCAGTCCTCTTGCCTGGAAAATCCCATGGATGGAGGAGCCTGGTAGGCTCTAGTCGATGGGGCTGCACAGAGTCGGACACGACTGAAGCAACTTAGCAGCAGCAGCAGCAGCATTGCGTGGTGAGACTCTGAGTGTGGTCAATTGACCAGGCTTATTTTGCAAACAAATTAGTTTTGATGGGCTGTGTTTGGTAGAATCAGGGTAATTTTAGAGAGAACAATATTCCAGTTCTGTTAACTGAGCTCTGTATTTATGAAAGTTATTGTGCTAGCCATACTTTTGCCCCGATGTTCTGGATGGAAAGAAAAAATTATCTAGTGAAATTGTCACAGAGTAAAACTATTCATGAAGTGTGACACTGTTTGCTTTAAATCGATGACTAAAAGCACATGTAAGGGGACTTCCCTGGGGGCCCAGTGGTTAAGAATCTGTAGGGGGCACAGGTTCAATTCCTGGTTTGGATGATCCCACGTGGTGTGCAGAAAACTAAGCTCGAGTGCCATAGCTACTGAGCCACATGTGCCCCAGAGCCCATGCTTCGCAACAAGAGAAGCCACCGCAATGAGAAGCCCATGCTACGCAACAGTGAGTAGCCCCTGCTCGCCACAACCAGAGAAAGCTGCACACAGCAACCAAGACCCAGCACAGTCAAAATATTTTTTCTTTTTTAAAAAGCTATAAAGAAGCACACACATAAAGTAAATAAATTTTAAAAAGAAAAAAGCACACATAGGGGCTTTCCTTGATGGTGTGTGTCAGTTGCTCAGTCGTGTTCAGTTCTTTGCGACCCTATGAACTGTAGCCCACAAAACTCCTCTATCCATTGGGATTCTCCAGGCCAGAATACTGGAGTGGATTGCCATGCTGTCCTCCAGGGGATCTTCCTGACCCAGGGATCGAATCTGTATCTCTTACGTCTCCTGCATTGGCAGGTGGGTTCTTAACCCGCTAAACCACCTGGGAAGCCCCTGATAGTCCAGTGGTTAAAATTCTGTGCTTCTATTACCAGGGGCTTGAGTCTGATTCCTGATCAGGAAGTTCCACATACTGCATGGTGTGGCCAAAAAAAAATAAATAAATAAAAAATAAAAAGCATATGTATAATGCTTGTGCAACAACTGGATAAAATATATGGCCTATAAAGTGCTTCCTCATTAACATAACCTCTGAGCCTGTTCATGAGATCTGATTAGTTTTCCCTCATCATGAATAATAAAGTGAATATAAAGGAGGCCTAGGGACACAATCTGAATCTAAACTAGGAGTCAACACCCGATCGAGGTTTGGATGTTTTATTCATCAGTGCTTTCTATTGAAAGATTTGCAAGTGATGGAAGAATGTGCACATATTGAAGAAGTCAGAAGGTGAACTTAAATTTTACTGACCAGAGCAACCCGACTTGTGGCCCTTCAGACATGCACTGTACATCTCCTTTGGCCACTGAGGAAGGGAATAAACTCAAAAGTCAAATGGGAGTAGCTGTGGTTCAGAGAACCAAATTAAAACTATTTGGCCTTTGTATGCATAATTTTTGGACATACTCTTGTATTATTGAAAACTTGAGTTTTTTAAAAAAATTATTTATTTTAATTGAGTCTAATTACTTTATAATATTGTAGTGGTTTTGCCATACATTGACATGAATCAGCCACAGGTGTACATGTGTTTCCCATCCTGAACCCCCCTCCCACCTCCCTCCCCATCCCATCCCTCAGGGTCATCCCAGTGCACCGGCCCTGAGCGCCTTGTCACATGCATCGAACCTGGACTGGCGATCTGTTTCACATATGATAATATACATGATTTAACGCTATTCTCTCAAATCATCCCACTCTCACCTTCTCCCACAGAGTGCAAAAGTCTGTTCTTTACATCTGTGTTTCTTCTGCTGTCTCGCATATAGGGTGATTGTTACCATCTTTCTAAATTCCATATATATGTGTTAATATACTGTATTGGTGTTTTTCTTTCTGGCTTACTTCATTTTGTATAATAGGCTCCAGTTTCATCCACCTCATTAGAACTGTTTCAAATGCATTCTTTTAATGGCTGAGTAATATTCCATTGTGTATATGTACCTCAGCTTTCTTATCCATTCATTTGCTGATGGACATCTAGGTTGCTTCTATGTCCTGGCTATTATAAACAGTGCTGTGATGAACATTGGCGTACATGTGTCTCTTTCAGTTCTGGTTTCCTCTGTGTCTATGCCCAGCAGGGGGATTGCTGGGTCTTATGGCAGTTCTATTTCCAGTTTTTTAAGGAATCACCACACTATTCTCTATAGTTGCTGTACTGTTTGCATTCCCATCAGCAGTGTAAGAGGGTTCCCTTTTCTCTGTACCCTCTCCAGCATTTATTGTTTGTAGACTTTTTGATAGCAGCCATTCTGACTGGCATGAGATGATACCTCATTGTGATTTTGATTTGCATTTCTCTGACAATGAGTGATGTTGAGCATCTTTTCATGTGTTTGTTAGCCATCTGTATGTCTTCTTTGGAGAACTGTCTGTTTAGTTCTTTGGCCCATTTTTGGTTGGGTCATTTATTTTTCTGGAATTGAGCTGCAGGAGCTGCTCATATACATTTGAGATTAATTCTTTATCAGTTGCTTCATTTGCTATTATTTTATCCAATTCTGAAGGCTTTTCACCTTGCTTATAGTTTCCTTCATTGTGCAAAAGCTTTTAATTAGGTCCCATTTGTTTATTTTTGCTCTTATTTCCATTACTCTGGGAGGTGGGTCATAGAGGATCCTGCTGTGATTTATATCAGAGAGTGTTTTGCCTATGTTTTCCTCTAGGAGTTTTATAGTTTCTGGTCTTACATTTAGATCTTTAAACCATTTTGAGTTTATTTTTGTACATGGTGTTAGAAAGTGTTCTAGTTTCATTCTTTTACAAGTGGTTGACCAGTTTTCCCAGCACCACTTGTTAAAGAGATTGTCTTTTCTCCAATGTATATTCTTGCCTCCTTTGTCAAACATAAGGTGTCCATAGGTATGTGGATTTATCTATGGGCTTTCTATTTTGTTCCATTGATCTATTTTTCTGTCTTTGTGCCAGTACCATACTGTCCTGATGACTATAGCTTTGCAGTATAGTTTGAAGTCAGGCAGGTTGATTCCTCCAGTTCCATTCTTTTTTCTCAAATTGCTGTGTCTAATTGAGGCTTTTAAAAAATTTTTCCATACAGATTGTGAAGTTATTTGTTCTAGTTCTCTGAAAAATGCTATTGGTAGCTTGATAGGGATTGCATTGAATCTATAGATTGCTTTGGGTAGTATACTCATTTTCACTGTATTGATTCTTCCAGTCCATGAACATGGTATATTTCTCCATCTATTTGTGTCACTTTGAAAATCTTTCATCAGTGTTTTATAGTTTTCTATATATGGGTCTTTTGTTTCTTTAGGTAGATTTATTCCTAAGTATTTTATTCTTTTCGTTGCAATGGTCAGTGGAATTGTTTCCTTAATTTCTCTTTCTCTTCTCTCATTGTTAGTGTATAGGAATGCAAGGGATTTCTCTGTGTTAATTTTATATCTTGAAACTTTACTATATTCATTGATTAGCTCTAAAACTTGAGTTTTCTGAACTGTATTTCAGACTGGGACAAAAACCATAGACAGGTGTGGTATTATCTCTGAAGACAGTTATTTCTTGTATTTTGCTTAACTGTCATGATCCCTTCTGAGTTGTGGTGATGTCTCAGGGGTTTTCTAGCAGCCTGATCCTCATGTGAGAAGAATATAGAGCAGAGCCAAGGTGAATCCCCAACAGACCTACAGTGTAAGTGAGAAAATGTTTGTTGTAAGACACTGAGGTTTGGGAATGGGTTTTTTCCTGCACCACGACCTGACCTATATTGATGAGTATGTGAAGCATGTCAAGTGAGGCAGAGCAACAAAATGGAAGGGGTCTTGGACTTTGATGACCACCTCAGAGGAATAATGGGCTTCCCTGGTGGCTCAATGGTAAAGAATTTGCCTGCCAATGCAGGAGACACAGGCTTGTTCCCTGGACTGGGAAAATCCCCTGAAGAAGGAAATGGCAGCCCATGCCAGTATTCTTGCCTGGAGAATCTCATGGACAGAAGAACCTGGTTGGCTACAGTCCATGGGGTCACAAAAGAGTCAGACACAACTTAGCAACTGAACAACAACAAACAACAGAGGAGTAACACATCATTTTTTTTACTTCTTTATGAGAAATAAGAGGCAGTATAGCAAAATTGGTAAGAGCGAGGGCTCAGGGGCCAGCTGCCTGGGTTCAAATCCCAGCTCTCCCTCCTTCTTATTGGGCTTCCCTGGTGGCTCAAGTGGTAAAGAATCTGCCTGCAATGTGGGAGACCTGGGTTCAATCCCTGGGTCAGGAAGATCCCCTGAAGGAGGAAATGTCAACCCACTCCAGTATCCTTGCCTGGAGAATCCCATTCTCAGAAAAGCCTGGTGGGCTACAGCCTGTGAGGTCACAAAGAAGGTCTGACGTGACGGAGGGACTAACATTTTCACTTTCATGAGAAATAAATTTCTAAATTGTTTAAGCCATTGTTAATTTGAGGTTTCTGTAAAAGCATCAGAACCAACCTCAGAACCCAAACACATGCCAACCTTACTCTCGTCTCCTTGTCCCTCCTACTCATCCTAGGTAGTGAAGTGTCTTTATTCATATATCAACTTACATCTGCTGCACCATGTAGCAGACTCTGCTGTATCCTCTCACACTCTCTTGCAGGTTGAAGTTCTCTGGAAGGAGATGCTGAGCTGCTCTGTCAGGTGCAAGATGTTTACAACAGAGCAAACCCCTTGAAAAGAACAGGAGGAAGTGGACTCGGGTAGAGAAAAACGCTGAATGAGATGTAGCCCTCCATGAAGCTCAGCCATTCTGGCAGGATGCTGTGCAGTGAATTGTGCCCAGCGGAGTTGTCCTGCGTTGAGCTGAATGGCTGAAGTTTGATACTGTCTGTAACATTTTTCCAGTTGTCAGTTGTGAGCTGTGGGTCTGGGAGTGGTCTGTGACTCCAAGAGAGGCAGCTTATTGCAATTGGGGTGAGCCCTGAAGGAGCTGACATTTAGAGGCTGGTCTGCCATCTGCCTTCTTCCAAGTCTGGGCAGGAAGGGGGCGTGGGTGGTACATCTCCACATCCACAACACTCTACAGCTTCCTTTTATTCTCTTATGCACAAGACTGTAATGATCTCACTCCCTAAATATAGCTATTTTATTTTTATTTTCTTAACATGTAAACATTTCATGTTGGGGTATAGTTAATTAGCAATGTTGTGATAGTTTCGGGTGAACTGTGAAGGGACTCAGCCACACATAAACATGTATCCATTCTCCCCCAAACCCACTCCCATTCAATTACATTGAGCAGAGTTCCATGTGTTATACAACAGGTCTTTGTTGGTTATCCATTTTAAATATAGCAGTGTGTACATGTTCTTCCCAAAGTCCTTAACTATCCCTTTCCCTTGGCAACCATGAGTTCCTTTTCTAAGTCTGTGAGTCTCTGTTTTGTAAGTAAGTTCATTTGTATCATTTTCTTTAGAGTCCACATATAAGGGATGTCATATGATATTTCTCCTTCTCTGTCTGGTTTATTTCACTCAGTATGACACTCTCTAGGTCCATCCATTTTGCTGCAAATGGCCTTACGCAAATATACTTCTGATCTATTCTGTGGTTCATGGCAGCAACCGCATTTACAGTGTATTTCACGTAGTTCTAAAGACCAGGATACAGTTGCCTTTCTGCACTGGAGAATCTATAGAACCAAAAATTCTACAGCACCTGTTTTTACGCTTTTTCTTTCTTCTACAATCAACACAAGAGGAACGGAGGGAGGCTCAAAATGTTTTGTTCAATTTCTTTTCTTTTTAGCAGGAAAAACCCCACCCATTTGCAATCTGAATGACCATAAGTTCTCTAGTTATCAGTGACACTGAGATTTTTAAGACCCATCTGATATTGTCTGAGCTCTCATTATGTGTAAATACAGAAAACTTTGTCTTTTCTCTAGTTTCCTTGCATTAAGGTTTCTGAGAGTGCCAGAAATGCTTCCATGCTCCACAGATCTCTTCTAGTCCTTTCCTCTCACTTTTTGCTCTGAACTGCTATGTCAAGACCTCTGCTGATTACCTCCTTGATTGACTCAACAACTCTTGCAAGTTCTGCCCCTTCCATGCTGCTCTGTATCTCAAGAAGAAAAAGATCTCTTCCTCTGTTTCCCAAGTTACATGAAATATCAGACCCCGATTTTAGCAAAACATAGTAAAGACTTGCTTAGAGTTAGAGGGAAATATTTTAAATTAGATATTAGATAGCACTGTGCCCAGAGTCCTTTGACCACAGGTTATCCTGATGGCTTTTTCTCCTTATCCTCCTTCTACTGTCATTTTTCCCCCCTGAAATATTTGAGAGTAAGTTGCAGACATAATACTCCTTCTCTCATGGCTCAAACAGTAAAGAATCCACCTGCAAAGCAGGACACCTGAGTTTGATCACTGGGTCTGGAAGATCCCTTGGAGAAGGGAATGGCAACCCACTCCAGTATTCTTGCCTGGAGAATTCCATGGACAGAGGAGCCTGGCAGGCTACAGTCCATGGGGTCACAAAGTCAGACACTGAGCGACTAACACTTTCATTTTCACTAGTACTTTGGTGGGTATTTCTTAAGAATAAGGACATTCACAGTACAATACTCAAAACCAGTAAATTAAAACTGATACACTACTATGACCTAATCTATAGACCTTATCTGAATTTTATGGCAAAAGAAAAAAATATCTGGTCTGTGATACAATCTAGGAACACACATTATATTTATGTTTCTTAATCTCCTTTAATCTGGAATGGTTCTCTAGTTCCCCAGTTCATGGGGTCACAAAGAGTTAGACACAACTAAAGCAACTTAGCACAGACACATGAATACATTGGAAAAATCCAGAAAAGCTTAGTAACTCTATCACAGCAGGTTCTAAAATACAACTTCAAAGAAGAGAGAGTTTCAGTGTTACACAAACTACCCACAAGAACAGAAGAGGAAACACTGCCTAAATAACTTTATGATGCTAGCATACCCTTGTTTTTAAATCCCTTTATTTTATATATTTCTTCTAGCAGTTTCCTGGATTTACATTTTTCTTGTTTTAATTGAAGTACAGTTGGTTTACAATGTTGTGCTAGTTTCTTCTGTTCAGCAAATTGATTCAGTTATATATGTACATGTATGCTGTGCTGTGCTTAGTCGCTCGGTCATGTTGTTTATCTATTTTATATATAGGAATGTGAAATTAATCCCCAACTCCTAATTTATCTCTCTCCTACCCATTTCATCTTTGGACTTTTTGCAACCCCATGGACTGTAGCTCTCCAGGCTCCTCTGTCCATGGGGATTCTCCAGGCAAAAATACTGAAGATGTATATTTACATATGTATATATATATATTTTTTCTATTATATATATTGAATATAGTTTCTTGTGCTTATACAGTAGGTTCAGGTTGTTTATCTCTTTTAGATACAGAAAGTGAAAGTTGCTCAGTCATGTCCCACTCTTTGCAACCCTATGGACTATATAGTCCATGGAATTCTCTAGGCCAGAATACTGGAGCGGGTAGCCTTTTCCTTCTCCAGGGGCTCTTCCCAACCCAGGGACTGAACCCAGGTCTCCCTCACTGCAGGTAGATTCTTTGCCAGCTGAGCCACAAGGGAAGCTGAAGAATACTGGAGTGGGTAGCCTATCCCTTCTCCAGTGGGTCTTCCCAACCCAGGAATCTAATTGGGGTCTCCTGCATTGCAGGCGGATTCTTCACCAACTGAGCTATCAGGGAAGCCTCTTTATATATAGAAGTGTGTAATTAATCTCCAACTCCTAATTTATCCCTCTCCTACCCATTTCCTCTTTGGAAACTGTAACATTGCTTTCTATGTCTATGAGCCTGCTTCTGTTTTGTAGATAAGTTTACATGTGTTAACTTTTTAGATTCCACATATAAGTGATATCATATATTTGTCTTTCTCTGTCTGATTTACTTCACTTAATATGATAATCTCTAGGTCCATCTGTGTTGCTGTAAATGGTATTATTTCATCCTTTTTAAAAAATGAGTGAGTAGTATTTATATATATATACATATATGTGCCACATTTTCTTTATCCATCCATCCATCGATGGGATACTTAGGTTGCTTCTGTCTCTTGGCTATTGTACATATTGCTGCTATGAACACTGGCTAGCATACTCTTGATAATCAATTGGACAAGTAAAATCTGAGAGGAAAATTGCAGATCATCAACACTCAATGTCTAGATGAAAAAAATTCTCTAAATAAAATTTTAGCAGACCAAATCCAACAATATCTAAAAATGATCATACATCATGGCCAAAGTGATTTGAATCAGGAATTCACTTTTTTTTCTTCCAGTTTTACTGAGATATAATTGACACACAGCACTGTATCTAAATGAGGAATTTAATGTTCATTTTAGAAAATCAATCAGTTTGTAACTTGACAGATTAGAAGATCAAATGAGAAAAATCATATGATCAGCTGAATAGATGAGAAGGCTTCTAATAAATTTTGGATATTCATTTGTGATAAAGCCTCTTAGCAAATTAGAACTACGACCAAACTTTTGGGAAGTGATAAAAGGAGTTTATGAGAAAACACACAGCAAATAGTTTTCATGCTGAGAAACTACTGAGATATCCCCTTAAGTAAGTGAAGCCAGGAAGACTGCCTACTATCATCACTTATTCACTGCTTCCCAAGAGGTTCTAGCTAATCCAGCTGAGCAGGAAAAATAGAAAATAGGTACTGAAAAGAAGGTGATATGACTGACTATTGTTTTCTGGGTTCTTTTGGTGTTTTAGCTGAGTTGCTTGGCTTGCAGGGTCTTAGTTTCCCAACTGGGGATTGAACCCGGGCCTTAGCAATAAATGAAGCCACTGAGTCCTTAACCACTGGATCGAGAGGAAATTCCTGATTGACTATGTTTTATTTATTTATTTTGGGCTGTATTGGGTCTTTGTTGCTGCATGGACTTTCTCTAGTTGCAGTGAGTGGGAGTTACTCTCTCATTGCAGTGCTGAGGGCTTCTCGTTGCGGTGGCTTCTCTTGTTGCGGAACACAGGCTGCAGGATCCACGGGCTTCAGTAGCTGCAGCTCGTGGGCTCTGGAATACAGGCTCAGTAGTTGTGGCGTGTGGGTTTATTTGCTTCGAGGCATGTGGGATCTTCCCAGACCAGAGACTGAACCTGTGTCTATTGCATTGCAAGGTGGATTCTTTACCACTGAGCCATCAGGGAAGCCTAAGTTTTTAAAAAGTGCAGAAAAATCATTAGAATAATAAGGAAGTGTGTCAGTTTGCTGGTGGCAGAAATCTATGCATGCAAAGTAATTGTGCTTATATTATCAAACAGAAAAATTTTTTCAATTTATTTTTGACCGGGCTTGGTCTTTGTTGTTGCACACAGGTTTTTCTCTAGTTGAGGCAAGTAGGGGGCTACTTTTCATTGGATGCACAGTCTTCTCATTGTGGTGGCTTCGCTAGTTGCAGAGCACGGGGCTCTAGGCAAGCCAGCTCAGTAGTTGTAACTCCCTGACTACAGTGCAGACTCCGCAGTTGTGGTCCAAAGGCTTAGTTGCTCTGTGGCATGTGGGATCTTCCCAGACAAGGATTGTCCCCTGCACTGGCAGGTGGATTCTTAGCCACTGTGCCACCAGGGATGTCCCCCCAATTATTTTTTAAAGATACTATCTAAAGCTGCCTCAAAAATTAGGGACATAGGACTATCTGACAAAAGGTGTGAGATCCTTCAGGAAAACTGTATATATAACTTTATTGTGAGACATTAAAGAAAATGTAATTAAGTATAGGATATATCATGTATCAGGTCAGGGCTGGACGTCTTCCCCTGCTTGGACTGGGAAGCGCCTTAAAGAGCGTAGGGAGAGGAAGTTGGGGATTATAGATTAAGGTTACATCTCATAGAGATGTCATTGTCTCCAAACTGATCTACAGATATTTGCAGTAAAAATTAAAAAAAAAAAGTCTGAAAATAGCAAACGTTGGAAAGTCCTTAGAAAACTAGGAAAAGAAGCCTGAGAACACACATACTATTGTTCCTTACTAAGGTGCATAACAAATTACCCCAAAACCAGCTGCATAAAATAACCATACTCACAGATCCTGAGAGCCTGGAATCCGGACACGGGATATGTGTTCCCTTCAGTTTCAACTGGCTTGAAGGTTGGGCTTGGAATCCTCCGAAGGTTCAGTCTGCGGCTGATGGTAGGAGACGCCACTAACTCGGGGGTTCCTTAGGCATTCCTACCTTCCTCCCTCCTTCCCTCCCTCTCCTTCATCTCTTTCTTTCTCTCTCCCGGTTTTAAAATGCGGCTTCCAAGAGTTTCAAGATCTCCGGGTTCCGATCACAGGTCTCAGACGGACTGAGCTGCAGAAACATCTATTACCATAATTACCATTAAAAAAGCGGGCCTAAGAAAAGTACCGAGAAAATCGTATACCTTTGAGAGAAGCCAATGGCGCCGGCTCCGGACCGATCATCCCAGATGATCGGGGAGTGTGTCCGAATCTGCCTCCGGATTTTCGCGCAATTTAGGTGCACAGACGGCTCTCACCTGGTCCCCAGCGGCGACTGGGCTTTAAGTCCAGGGGATAGCGGTGCGGTTGGAACAAGGTGAGTACAGCTGGAGAGGGTCCTGAGTAGAAAGCCTGATACCCCTTCGGCTGCAATGACCAAATAAAGGACAGTCGAGCAAAACGTTCAGGGTGGCTCCCGGCGCGTGGGGGACACTGCCTGACAAAATGATTGGCTGCAGCGCTAACAGGCGGGAAGGGCCGCTGGCAGATGGGGCGCGGAGCCCGGAAGAACCACGACCGGGACCAGAAAGCGGACCTCACTAGTTTCGTTTTCTTTGTTTTGCTTAAGTGAGCTTCCTTCTTTCAGCCCTATCGTGCAGAGTATCTTAGAAAGTACAGATAAGCAGGCACAGAAGGAGAAATCTCCCGCCCCAACTCAGACAATCACGTGTTTAAAGCCCAGGCGCTTCGCTCGCAAAGTTTCGAGGGGCGGAGGCGGTATCGTCACCATTGGCTGGACGTGCCAGCTCGCCTAGCGTTTATCAGCTGGCCTTTCAAACTGGGGACGACCAGGATCCTGGAAACTTCTGAGCAGCGCACCTGGGTAAGTTTGTTGCCCCCTCCCAGGCCCTCCCCCGCCCCCGCAGTTGCCAAACGGGCGTCTCTGGTGGCTCAGTTGGTAAAGAATCCGCCGGCAATGCAGGAGACCCCGGTTCGATTCCTGGGTTGGGAAAATGCCCTGGAGCTACCCACTCCAGTATTCTTGGGCTTCCCTTATGGAGGCCGGGCTTTCCTGGTGGCTCAGAGGCTAAAGCGTCTGCCTACAATGCAGGAGACCTGGGTCCTATCCCTGGGTCTGGAAGATCCCCTGAAGAAGGAAATGGCAACCCACTCCAGTACTCTTGCCTGGAAAATCCCATGGACTGAGAAGCCTGGTAGGCTACAGTCCATGGGGTCGCAAAGACTCAGATACAACTGAGCAACTTCACTATGGAGGCCTAGGTTCGATTCCTGGGTTGGGAAGCTCCCCTGGAGAAGGGATAGGCTACCCACTCCAGTATTCTGGCCTAGAAAATTCCATGGACTGCGTAGTCCATGGTTGGCAAAGAAACAGATATGACTGAACAACTTTCACTACTGCCACATATTTGAACCTCAGCTTCTTATCCTAAGTCTAATCGAGGAGCCCCCAACCCTTTTTGGCACCTTTCTTTTAGAGAAAGACAATTTTACCACCACTGTGGTGGGGGCGGGGGTGGGGTGAGGGGGTGTGATTTTGGCAGTAA
>SJYC01136345.1:0-71233 GCA_006408675.1 Madoqua kirkii
GGGGATTAGGTTTCAAATATGAATTTTAGGGGCACACAAACATTCAATTTATAGTACCAGGCTATCTCTGGAACCAGGATTCAGTCATGAGGTTCCAGGACAACATATTGGCATGAGTCCTAGGGCTCCTTGGGTAGAGGCTGTTGAGAACTCCAAAGGGGGGAAAGTTGGACCTGAAACCTTACCAATCCTTATAGGCTTGGGCAACCTTCCAGGATGATACTGATGGCCCTGGCTGGTCCCAGGCACTGGAAGGTCTCAGAAAATTTCATGGAGGACATTCCAGAGCATGAAGAGTGCTCTGCACCCCAGAGGTTCAGAATCCATGGCAGGAACCAGCCCCAGACCTCTCCTCTTGGTGTTCTGATTAGGAGCCCCCACCTGATTTCCTGTTGTTTGAAAACAACCACTCTAAACTTCCTGGTGGCCTCCCTGGTGACTCAAACAGTAAAGAATCTGCCTGCAATGTGAGAGACCTGGGTTCCATCCCTGGGTTGGGAAGATCCTTCCTGGAGGAAGGCATGGCAACTCACTCCAGTGTTCTTGCCTGGAAAATCCCCATGGACAGAGGTTGGGGTCCATGGGTTGCAAAGAGTTGGACACAACTGAGCGACTCAGCACACAGCGCAAAGAGTTATTTTCGATGCCCACAGTTTCGATGTCCAAAGCAGACCCAGAGTTATTCTCGATGTCTCAGCTCTGGCTGCTATAACAAAACTATCCTAGACGGGGTGGCTTATAAACAACTGAAATTTATTTCTCACGGTTCTGGAGGCTGGAAGTCCAGGATCAAGGTGCCAGTGTGGTCAGGCTCTAGTCTTATTGAAAAGAGGGTCCTTTTCTGGTTGCAGACTACTGACTTCATGGCGTGGTGGAGAGCAGAGACGAGAAGCAAGCTGTCTTGAGATTCTTATAAAGGCATTAATTTTATTCACGAGTGCTCGAACCTTTTGACCTCATCTGATCCTAATTACCCTTCAAAGGCCCCACTTTCTAATACCTTTAGCACGGTAGGGCAGAGTTTCAGCATACGAATTTTGGAGGGACACAAATGTTCAATCCATATAGTTATTTACATATGATCAAAAGTTTATGGAGACTGAGGTGGTATCTACAACCTATAGCTGAGCCTGCTCAGGATACTTGTCCAGCAATGGATAGGAGTATTCGGACCCTTTATATCCTTTGCCAGTGTCGTGATTCCTACCTGTGATAAACTTTACGCTCAGTTGTCTCTAGGCCATATAGCAAAGCCGTAATCCCAACAGACCTTAAAGGAACAGAGCTAATGGATTATGTATATAGTTATACTAAAGCAGATGTTTTTATATATAAGAATTTTACCTCATTGAAAATATGTGGCTATGTGATATCTGATAGAAAATGGATAGAAAATAGAAAATCTTGACCCACCTTGCTTAAGATCAATGGCCAAAATTTGTGAATCTGATTCATCCTTACAGGAAGGAAAAATTACTAAAATGGCATATTGCACCAAGGCAACATTGTAAAGCAATGTCACTTTAGGACTAAAAAAAGAAAAATATGGTATATTGCTAGATGTCTTTATACTCCCAATGATAATTTCCCCAAAGGATTCCTCAATAAGATAATTAAGATAAAGTTGAAATCATTTAAAAAATTAAAATATATGTAATATATAAAGCTAAAACTTGGTTCACTGAGATCAGAAATATAGATAGGCTTTCCTCAGGGCCTTATTTAAGAAAAGAAGAGAGAAATAAGTTATATATATTTAGAAAAGATATAAACAGATAAAAATGAGATTCAAACAATTAGAAGAGGGTCATATAAAACTATGGTAAAATACTGCAAAATTTTAGAGGGGTAGAAATTATCACCTTAGTTCAAAATATGTTAAGAAAAAACATACTTTGTATCCTTACCATGCTATTCAGTGGGATATAGGATAAAGCAAAAGAATTTTGCTGGGTTTGCCTCACAATACAGAATCTGCTATCTCTTCTGTTCAGGTCCTATTTTAAATGGCTGTCTGTTTTACAGGAAAGAATTTCTGCTTGGAAATTGAATGGCTCCTGAGAAAATGACCATCTGTATTGTTTCGGACACTAACTACCCGGAGCTGGTTCTAGATGTGGGAAAAGTCACTTTGGGGGAGAAGAATAGAAAAAAAATGAGAGATTCTCAACTGAGAAAAAAGCAGAATGAAAACCTCTCAAAATGTGTGATAACTTTGCTGAATTCTGGAGGGGGAATGAGCAAGATTGAAATTGAGAATGAAGATTACAGTTATGAAAAAGATGGAATAGGATTAGATTTGGAACATTCTTTAGCTGATATGGTTCCAATTGTTCATAAATACTTTGACTTTATGACACAAGGTAAATATTTTCTGATTTTTGTCAAATCGTGGAGCTCCAAAATCCCTGGGATGAAGATTGCCACCTTGAGTTCCAATTTGTATAAAAGAGATATAACCTCTGTAAACGTCATGAATGCTACCGTGGCCCTGGAATTCCTCAAAGATAGGGTAGAAACTAGAGAGAGATTTTCTTTAACGTCAAAATCACCTTCAAAGAGGTGCCGAGAAGAAAGAGAAGAAAGCAGCACAAAAGCCTTGGCTTCTGACTTTTTTAATCGGACGCAACTCAGGTACAGAGAAAAACTCACCTTTACTGAATCCACATATGTGGAAATTAAAGACTTCTCACACAAAAGCTGTTGCAACGCATTAAAGAGATTCTCCCTCAAAATGTTTCAGCATTTGCAAATACTCGTGGGGGATATTTGTTTATTGGTTTAAGTGAAGAAAAACAAGAAGTAATTGGCTTTAAAGCAGAGAAGAGTGACCTTGACAAGTTAGAAAGAGAAATAGAAAAATGCATCAGCAAGTTGCCTGTCTATCACTTCTGTATGGAGAAGAAGAAGATAAATTATTTATGCAAATTCCTTGAGGTATACGATGAAGAAAGTCTTTGTGGATATGTCTGTATGCTCAAAATAGAGCCATTCTGTTGTGCTGTGTTTGCCAAAAAGCCAGATTCCTGGCATGTGAAAGACAATCAAGTGATGCAGCTGTCCGTGGAGGAGTGGGTGCAATTAATGATGGATCCTGGACCAGGTGAGGAAAGGGGGATTAGAAATAATGGTGCATTTGGCTGCGGCAGCAAAATTTTTTGTTCTCTGAGACTGGGGGCAAGATCGATAGTCCTCAGATATCAACACCTAATTTACTAATCTTTGGTAGATACAAGCAATAGTTTGCTATCTCTGCCTGTTTAGAAGGTAGTTATTCCATCCACAAAAGTACATTATCTTCTCTCCATAGCACTACCTAGTGTAATTTTTCTTCCCTATCACGTCTACTCACTTTCAAGGAAAGCCTGTGAATTCCTTCTCCCTTTTCCTTTGGCGCTCAGTTTCAGTAACTGACCATTTCTTTCTCTCAGGAACACTTGCCTCTTTTATGTACTTGCTCTTCATCTTTCTTTACACTTTCCTTTAAAATCTCTTCCCTCTTCCTCTCCTGTTTCTTCCAATTGTGGACCAACATATAATCCTAAATTGGACTGATAAGAAAAGGATAATGTTGGTGTTTTATCTGATTTTTTTTTTAAGAAAAAAGCCTCCAGTGAAATTGGACCAGCACTAGCAACTTAAAAATCTCTGAAATTGCAAGCCTCATTCTTAGAATCTGCATGAAGTTAGACTCTCCTTCACTAGCCATCATGTTTCTAATTTTAATTGCTTTTAAGATGAGCCCCATTATATGATAATGTATTTGATTACTATTCATGCACTTTCCTATAAATATTCAACATAGTATGTTTCAGCAGCCTCAAGGAATAAATTTATAACTTTTGTCTGACCTGGGAATCTATCCACAATATTTAACAATATTTCTATTGGGAAAATGGGGTCATTTCTAATCAGACTTTAGATATACAAAGCATTTAGTTGATAATACTAAGCATTTACTTGTGACAAATGAAGAAAGTGGTTTTTGTTTTTTAAGATTTTTCCAGGTTGTTTGAAGAGATGAACCTTCAACGAAATATGTTATCACCAATTCCCCATGATTGGTCTGTTGATAAAGGTAAGAATTCAGAAAGTCAGCAGCAGAGATATCACTTTAGAGGTAATTTAATTAGGGTTTCTTTGGACTTGTATGTCTTTTCAGATCTCCTCTTCAAATCAGCTCTTTCTTGAAACTTATCATCAAAGTATATTTTGGCATTCAGGGAATGCTTTGGTGTTTTTAGCATGGACTATATTAAAATGTAATATTTCAGATTTTGATTAGACTTTTTCTTGGTGTAATAGGAACTCCTTTCATTGGAAGTAAGAGAAACCCAAGTCAACTTAAACAAAAAAGAAATCCATCATGTCAGTAGGAAGTCTGTATTGAGACCCAGCTTCATACATGGCTATATTCCATTATTGAAGAAAGACCAACAATACTCAGAATCTCTGATTTACCTGTTTTTGTTGCTATTGTTTATGGGCAACATGTTTGTTTTCTGCTGTATACACAGTGTTACCTTGAATATTTTTGTTCAGTCTTCTGTTGCATATTTGTGAAAGTTTTTCTAGGGTGCACACCCAGGAGCAAAATTGCTAGGTCAGGAAGTATATGAATATCCAAGCAATGAGATAATGCCAGATTGTTTTCCAAAGTAGATGAGTCACTTTACTCCCACCAACATGTTAGAAATGGCACGTCATCTCCAGTTGTCAGCTTCTCTTCATCTTTCTTTCATCCTCCTTTTTCCCACTCAGATAAGTGTAAAATAGTATCTGTTAACATCTGCATTTCCCGGGTTGTTAATTTGGTTGAGCATCTCTTCGTGTACTTACTGTCTGTATGTAGCTTATTGCCTATGAAATACTTATTCTGTCGGTTGCCCATTTGGCTATTAGGCTTTTTTTTTCTTATTGATATGTAGGAGAGTCTAGAATCCAGATCCTCTTCTGATCATAGGTATTACAGGTTACAGAAATCTTCCCCAAGAGTGTAGCTTTTGTTTTCTCTTTGCTTGAGGCTGCTGCTGCTGCTGCTAAGTCGCTTCAGTCATGTCTGACTCCTTGAGGCACATGATGATTATCAGCAGCTTGATACTTTTGCTGATTATGACTTAATTTAAAATTAAGTTGTTACCAATATTTAAAGTTACCAAGTTACCAATATTTAAATTTTCTCTTTCACTGCTCTTTCTGCTTTGTGTATGAGATCCTCTCTAACCAGTAAAACTGTATTTCCTTTCATTTTTTTCTAAATGTTTTAGGGTTTTGCACTTTATGTTTAACATTTAAAGCCTCAGTCTATCTCAGTAGTGACGTAAGGGTGGTATTTTATTTTATTCCATGTGGATAACCGCATTGTTGGTTTTCATTCACTAAGTCATGTCTAACTCTTTGTGACCTCCCTGGACTATAGCCCACCAGGCTGCTCTGTCCATGAGATTTCCTAGGCAAGAATACTGAAGTGGGTTGCCATTTCCTTCTCCAGGGGAATCTTCCTAACCTAGGGATCAAACCTGTGTTCTCCTGGCTTGGTAGGCAGATTCTTTATCACTGAGCCCCCAGGGAAGCCCGGTAACCACATTACCCAGCTCCAGTTACTGAACAGTTCCCATTTTCACCCACCAATTTGCCATGCCATCTCCAGCAGTATTACTAAGTATATGTATAGCTGTGTTTCTAGAATTCCTATTATGTTCATTCGGTCAATTTGTCTGTCCTTATACTCACTATACTGTCTTTGTTTTATAATATTTTCTAAGTACTTAGCAGGGCAGGCCGCCTTACTATTACTCTTTTTCTTTGAGAGTGTCTTGGCAATTTAAATCATTTAATCTATGAAACAAATTTTAGAACTGTTTAAGTGCCACAAAAAGCCCTTTAAAGATTTTGATCACAGTTACACTGAATATATAGATTTCAGAAGTAGCATAGTGACATTATTTATATCAATTGGTCTTCGTACAGTTGAACATAGGTTTTTAAAATGTTTTGTTGTTGTAATTGATGTTACCTTTTTGTTTGACTGCACTGCTTAGCTTGCAGGATCTTAGTTTTCTGACCCAGAACTGAATTTGTACCCTCAGGAATGAATGGAGGTACAAAATCCTAACCACTGTACCACCAGGGAATTCTTAATGTTTTACTTTAAAAGTTACATTTTTTTTTTATTTGTCACCAGTGTGTAGAAATGCAACTGATTTTATATATTGATTCCACACCACCTTGTTAAAATTTATTTTAAATAACTTGTTCATAACATTGCTTTCCTGACCTAAGAAAATATCATTAAGATCATTATTTTGAATTCCCTGTTGGGTAAATCACTTGGCTCCACTTCATTAGGAAAAGGTTTCTGGAGATGAGTTTTGTTCTTTAATTTTGAGCGTAATCCCATTTCTTCTTTTTTCTTGACTGTGTTGGTTTCTGCACATTATATAAAGCAGCCGTTTTCACAGACTGACCTCAAATAGGAGATGAACTCACTAAGCAGTTCAGCCAGACATTCTGGGTGCCTCTCAAAGCTTTGTGCTTATTTAAGCTGCTAACCCTTTGTTGAGTAAGCCGAGTCCCGCCAATGTCCTGATTAAGGGAAGGTAGAAGCGAGTGCCTCAAGTTGTAGCCAGAAAAGCTGAGACACTAGATGTGTGTCCCAGTTCCTCCTCTCCTTAGGGAGAAGTTGATAGATGGCTTTTCTCACCCAGTTGCTCTTATTTTTCTTTCATTTTTATTTGTTTACTTACGGCTGTGCTGGGTCTCCTGCTACGCATGCGCTTTTCTAGTCGCTGCGAGCAGGGGCTGCTCTCCAGCTGCAGTGTAGGGGCTGTTCGTTGCAGGGGCTTCCCTGGCTGTGGAGCACAGGCTCTAGGGCACAGGGGCTTCAGTGATGGTGGCGCACAGGCTCAGTTGCAGCAGGGGCTCCACCGTGCGGCTGGGCTCAGTAGCTGTGGCGCACGGGCTTAGTTGCCTGGTGGTATGTGGCATCTTCCTAGACACAGTAGGAGAAAGAGAGGGTGGGACAAATTGAGAGACTAGCACTGAAACGTGTATATTCCCATATGTACAACAGACAGCAAGTAGGAAGTTGCTGTATAACCCGGGAAGCTCAACCCAGTGCTCTGTGGCAGCCCAGAGGGGTTGGATGGGGTGCAGGTGGCAGGAAGGTTCAGGAGGAAGTGGACATGTATATACTTATGGCTGACTCATGTTGTTGTATGGCCAAAACCAACACAACGTTGTAAAGCAATTATCCTCCAATTAAAAAAACAAAACAAAACTACAGAGGCTTTGGAAGATGCTACATTCCTCCAAAGGGGATTATATTTCTTTCTGCAGCTAGATAGAGTACCAGTGATAACCTTGATTTTTTGTTTTAAGATTTGTTTTATGCTTTTCTAGAAAGAATATCTTTAAATTTTGCCCTTACCATTATGAGGTCATGGCTCTTCTTGAATCTCAACTCAAAGTGTGAGGTGTTTACCACAGGCCTTCTGCTTTTCAGGGACTTGATTTCTGGTCTAAGTCACCCCACCACCATGAGCTTGATAAAACTCAGGTTCAGCTCTTCTTAACCTCCCAGCTGACATTTTCTTCTGGGTTTTCTGCAGCTCACCCTGTATCTGCCGAGTGAGTTGAAGGAAATGTGTATGTGGCGTTTGGCTGCTTTTCTGCAGTTTTATCTTAGATTTTCCCTCTCGAATTATAGTTCCTCTTCTAGCCCTGAATGCCAGTCTCTTTTTCCTCAGCCTAGGAAAACTGGAGATTCGTGCTTGGACTGTATTTACCCGTGACTTGATATGAAAATATCCTCAGGCAAAAAGCTGGGATGAGTGCGGTACTGCTTCCTGTGCTTCCATCAAATATTGTGCCCCTTTAAGTCCTGCTTATGTTGGTTGCTCTCTGGTTCTTTAAATTTCTGTTTTTATATTTTATACGACATTTATAGTTGTGTTTGGTGGGAGGGGTTGGTCTGGTGCAAGTTACTTTGTCATGGTTGGAATTGGAAGCTTCCAGTGTTTAAAAATTTCTCATAATTATTTTCATACCTAGTGCCATCAGAAAAGGTGACATATATTCCAGAAATCCTCTGCAAGAGACTGTTCTCACAACATGGAGGACTTGCACAGTTGTTACATAAAGAGATGGGCTCTGTTCATCAAGGTACATTGATCTTTTCTAAGAGCTGGTCTTTGGATCTGGATTTGCAAGAGAACCAGAGCGTCATCTGTGATGCACTTCTAATTTCCCAGGACCGTCCACCAGTCTTATACACCTTCCTCAGGGAACTGAATGAGAAACTAAAAGGTTATTCTATACAAACTGCCTTAACTTTAAAGAAGAAACTGGTAGAAATTGGTGGCTACACTGGGAAAGTGTGTGTCATGACAAAGATCTACTGGAGTGAAGAATCTTCTACATTGACTGAAGGCAGTGCAAGACTTCTTCATGATTCAAGCTTATCTGCAATTTACCCTAAGTCCTACACCCTCATAACCAGTCAAACAATGAACGACTTAAAGAAGGCCCTTTTTATAGTCTTGAAGAGGCTTGGAACTTTAAGTGATAAATTTGATTCTGAGATTTTTCAACACCTCTTGAGCAATCAGCATGGATTACTTTCTGAGGAATGATAGAAGATTGTTTAAATAGCGTCCAGTTCAGTTCAGTCGCTCAGTCGTGTCTGACTCTTTGCAGCCCCACAGACTGCAGCACGCTGTCTTCCCTGTCCTTTACCATCTCTCAGAGTTTGCTCAAACTCATGTCTATTGAGTTGGTGATGCCATTCAATCATCTCATCCTCTGTCGTCCCCTTCTCGCCCTGCTTCAATCTTTCCAAGAACTGCAGCACGCTGTCTTCCCTGTCCTTTACCATCTCTCAGAGTTTGCTCAAACTCATGTCTATTGAGTTGGTGATGCCATTCAATCATCTCATCCTCTGTCGTCCCCTTCTCGCCCTGCCTTCAATCTTTCCAAGCAGCAGGTTCTTTTCTCATGAGTGAGCTCTTTGCATCAGGCAGCCAAAGCTTCAGCACCAATCCTTCCAATGAATATTCAGGACTGATCTCTTTTAGGATGGACTGGTTGGATCTCCTTGCAGTCCAAGGAACTCTCAAGAGTCTTCTCCAACACCACAGGCCAAAAGCATAAATTCTTTGGCGCTCAGCTTTCTTTATGGTCCAGTTCTCACATCCATACATGACTACTGGCAAAACCATAGCTTTGACTAGATGGACCTTTGTCGGCAAAGCTTGTAATATGCTGTCTTGGATTGTCATAACTTTTCTTCCAAGGAGCAGGCGTCTTTTAATCTCATGGCTGCAGTCACCATCTGCAGTGATTTTGGAGCCCAAGAAAATCTTGTGCAAGGCTCATCTGAATCATGAAAAGTAGACCAGGCTACAAAGATGTTTTTCATTATGTCGTCAATGTTGTTCTCAAATAATGTAAAAATATACCTCTGAAAAGCTTTTTAAAGAAAACAACTTGAATGGATCTTGGAAAGTCTAATTTAATGTTCAATTTCTTTCTTTCTAAATGGTTTTCATAGGTGTTACTCAAGACTTCTTGTTGTTGTTTAGTCTCTAAATTGTACCTGACACTTTTGCAACCCCATGAACTGTAGCCCACCAGACTCCTCTATCTGTGGGATTTCCCAGGCCAGAATATGGGAGTGGGTTGCCATTTCCTTCTCCAGGGGATCTTCCCAGTCCAAGGATGAAACCTGCATCTCCTGCTTGGCAGGCAGATTCTTTACCACTGAACCGTCTGAGAAGCTCCTTTAAAAGTTATTAGGAAAATTAATTTGTTAATTACTGTGTGCACAGAGTAGTTTATTTACTCTGTGCATAGTTCATGGATAAATTTTCTTCCACTTTTAAGATACGAAAAATTTCAATACTTTTATTTTAACAACAATAGAAATTTCCAAGATGTACCCAGAAAACCTTTATAACTTAGAAAAGATTACAATTGATGACATTTACAGTCTTTATAAGGAAATGAAGAAAGCAAAATTTGTTCCCCCTCCCCACAAAATTCTCTGAATCTTCTTGGATTACTTTTACACTGTTCACTCTCCAAAGTTATGACTTTTCTAATTGCCCAGCTGGCATCCTTAAGAACTCAGCAGAATAGTCACTTTAACATGCGGAATTGAAGATGATATGGAGAGTCTTCCAGACAAACAAAAGGTAAAGGAGTTCATCCCCACTAGACTGGTGGTACAAGTAATGTGACGGGACTTACGCTGGAATGAAAGGGTGCTAATTAGTACAAATGGTCTCTGTCTTAAAATGGTTCGACTTAGGATTTCTTGACTTTACGGTGGTACGGAAGTAATTTGCATCCAGTAGAAACTATACTTCGAATTTTGAATTTGATCTTTTCTTGAGCTAGCCGTATGCGATGATGTTTTCATATGATGCCGGGCGCTGGCAGTGAGCCATAGCTCCCAGTCAGCCATGTGATCACGAGGGTACACAACCAGCGCTCTGTACTGTACTGTGTTGCTCCCTGCTTCTGATGTGAAGAAGAGGAAAGCAATTACTCTTGAAATGAAACTCAGTTTCCCTCCATGAAAGTGGCAAGTCAGTAATGGCCATCACGTGTGAGTTAGGACTTTTCGCAATTGATGATCTTGACCATCTTAAAGGACAAGTGAATCGGTGATGCAGTGAAATTGTCAGCATTGGTTAAATCCACTGTCTTCGCGAAGAGATTACCTGGGCTAATCGATGATATGGAAAATTTCTCAACACTAGAGTGGAAGACCAGATACAGAAGCGCACACCACGTAGTCTACTGAGGCAAGTTTTTCTGTACACTTAAAGGGTATGCTGACGATCTTACACGTACACGAATGTTTATAGTGAGTAAATGTTCAATGTTTCAAGCGGAGTTGTTATTTTCATAATGCGAAGATTGATGATGAGGCAGCAGGTTGCTGATACCAAAGTGTTTAAGGAAGTGCCAAAGTGTTTAAGGAAGAGCTGCGTAGAATAATTGTGGATGAGAAGTATTTGCCAGAACACGTATGTAATGTTGATGAAATCAACTTGTTCTGAAAACATATGCCAGAGCATATGTACATTCATCAAAAGTCCAAGATAATGCCAGGGTTCAAGGCTTTCAAAGACTATATAATGCTGCTTTGGGATAGAGATGTAAGGTTCAAGTTAAAGCCTTTCTTAACCTACCATTTGGAAACCCCTAGAGCACATAGGAACATGAGAAAGCATATAGGTTCAGTTAAATTCACTTCAGTTGCTCAGTCGTGTCCGACTCTTTGCCACCCCATGGACTGTGGCACACCAGGCTTCCCTGTTCATCACCAACTCCCAGAACCTGCTCAAAAATGCATATATTTCCCATTTATTGTTGCCATAACAGGGAAGCCGGATGATATTAGCATTGTTTGAAAACTGGTTTTTGAACTGTCTTATTCTGCACACAAGAGAATGTTGCAGGCAAAACAAACTACAATCAAAGCTTGAAATCTTTCTAAAGAATATTGTGCCTACTGAACCATCAGCTAGTGCAGATGCCCCAGTGCCTCCTGCCAGCTATCCTCAAGCCTCATCAAGAGAGAATTGATGACCGTGTCACTGTAGCATCAATATCATCCAGCAATTAATTTTAGTTCAATGTTTCAAACATTCTTCAGGCCTGCTGCGCTTTCAGCTGTGGCTTTGATGGTGAGTATCCATACAACCATTTTGTTTTTCACTTTCAGTACAGTGATCAATAAATTAAATGATATAGTCAACATTTTAATTTAAAAATAAGCTTTGTGTTAAATGAGTTTGCCTAACTGTAGGCCAATGTAAGTGTTCTGAGCTGATTTAAGGTAGCCTAGACTGAGCTATGATGTTCAATAGGTTAGTTGTATTACATGCAGGTTTGACTTAAAATATTTTCAACTTATGATGGGTTTATTGGGACATAAACCATCACAAGTCAAGGAAGATCTGTAATAGGAAAACATACGAAAGTATAAATGATAGCTGCTCAATTGTGTCTAACTCTTTGCGACCCCATGGACTGTAGCCTGCCAGGCTCCCCTGTCCATGGAATTCTGCAGGCAAGAACACTGGAGTGGGTTGCCATTTCCACTCCAAAAGATAAAGGGATAAGAATCAAAGCATACTACTACAGAAAGTCATCAAATCACAAAGCAAGTGAGTGAGAGAAGAAAAAGAAACAGATGAGCTACAAAACAGCAGGAAATGGCAAAATGGTACTAAATACAAACCTATCAGTAATTACTTCCTTTTTAAAATGTTTATGTATATATGTAAATAGTTGATTTACAATATTATGTAAGTTTTACTACACAACACAGTGATTCACATTGTTTTGTTTTTTGTTTTTTCAGCTGTACCACATGGCATATGGAGTCTTAGTTCCAGAACCAAGGATTAACCTGTGCCCCCTGCACTGGAAGGACAGATTCTTAAATGCTGAACCACTGGGAAATTCCCAGACGTTTGTTTTTCAAAACCTACCAGGAGGAAGATGAACACAGCTCCTCCCTACTACAAATTATGCAGCTGAGTTCCCCACGTTTGGAGAAGTTGCAGGGGTCAGCCACCTGCAATGCAATGGATGAGTCTTGCCCTGGGAAAACCATCCTCGTGATCATGGTATCTCCCCTGCTGGGTAAGTATATGATTCACAGTTTTTAAAGGTTACACCTCATTTATAGTTTTTATAAACTATTGGCTGTATTCCTTGTGTTGTTCAATATAATCCCTGGAACCTATTTATTTTATACATAGTAGTCTCTACCTCTTAATCCCCTACTCTATTTTTCCCTTCCGCTACTTCCTTCTCTCCACTGTATCTGTGGGTCTGTTCCTTTTCTGTTATTAGTTTGTTACTAGTTTTCATTAGTTTGCTTTATATTTTAGATTCTACATATACGTGATATCATACAGTATTTGTCTTTCTGTCTGACTTATTTTATCCATGTTGTTCCAAAAGGCAAGGTTTCATTTTTTACGTGTGAGTAGTATCCCATCGTGTATATATAGCACATCTTCTTTATCCATTCATTGTTGATGGACGCTTAGACTGCTTCTATATTTTGGCAGTTATAAATAAAGCTGCTGTGAACATTGGGATTCATATACCTTTTCAAAGTAGTTTTTCATGTTTTGGATATATCCCCAGGAGTGGATTCTCTTTTTAGCGATGTGAGAGTTCTCTTGTTAGTCTTTTGAGAAAGCTCCTTACTGTTTTCCATATGCTCGCCAACATTTTTTATTTGTGTTCTTTTTAATGGTAGCCACTCTGGCAGTATAAGGTGATATCTCATTGTGGTTTTAAATTGTGTTTCTCTAATGATTAACAGTGTTGAACCTCTTTCCGTGTGCCTGTTGGCCATCTGTTTTGTTTTTTTTTTTTTTGAAAAATGTCTATTCAGGTCTTCTGCACATTTTTAAATCATGTTGCTTGCTTTTTGGTGTTAAGTTGTATGAGCTATCTTAATATTTTGGATAGTAACACTTTATCAGTCATATCATTTGGAAATATTTTCTCTTTTCAGTAGATTGTCTTTTCATTTTGTCAGTGGTTTTCTTTACTATGCAAAAGCTTTTAAGTTTTACTACGTTCCATTACTTTTGCTTTTATTTTCTTTGCTTTAGGAGATAGATCCAAAAACACATATATTGCTATAACTTGTGTCAAAGAGTATTCTGCCTATGTTTTCTTCTAGGAGTTTTATGGTTTCCAGTCTTGTATTTAAGTCTTTAATCCATTTTGACATTATTTTTGTAAACGGTGATAGAGAATGTTCTGATTTCATTCTTTTATTAATAAACGGAGCTGTCCAGTTTTCCCAGCACCACTTATGAAGAGATTATCTTTTCTCCATTGTATATTCTTACCTCCTTTATCACAGATTAACTGACAAGTGCTTGGGTTTATTTCTTGATTTCTATCCTGTTCCATTAATCCATCTCTTACATACAAAATTAACTCAAAATGGATTAAAAGCTTTAATGATAGATCTGAAATCATAAAACTCCTAGAAGAAAACATAGGTGGTAAGCTGCTTAGCATCTGTCTTGGTGATTTTGTTTTTTTTGAATTGACAACAAAAGCACAGATAACAAAAGCAAAAATAGATAAGCAAGATCACATCAAACTTAAAATCTTGTGTAAAACAAAGCAAATCATCAATAAAATTAAAAGGCAACATACCAAATAGGAGAATATATTTGCAAATCATGTGTCTCATAAGGGGTTAACATCCAAAGTATATAAAGAATTCATTCAACACAACAAAATAAAACAATCTAATTTTTAAATGGCACAGAATCTGAATAGACATTTTTCTAAAGAAGACATACAGGTAATAAAAGGTACGTGAAAAAGTGCTTTAACATCACTAATCATTAGGGAAATGAAAATCAAAACCACAATGAGATATCACCTCCTACCTGTTAGAATGGCTATTATCAAAAAGACAAGAAATAACAAGTCTCAGTGAGGATTGAAGGAAAAGGAACCCTTGTGTCCTGATGGGAATATAAATTTGTGCAACCACTATGGAAAGTCGTACGGAAGTTCCTCAAAAATTAAAAGTAGAATGACCATATGATCCCACAGGTTCACTTCTGGGTGTTTATTCAAGGGAAAAAAAAGTAGTAACTGAAAGATACATGTACCCCTTTGTTTATTGCAACATTATTTACAATAGCCAAGATATGGAAGAAATTTATGTTCCTATATTCTGTATAGCCATTAAACACACACAATGAAAATTATTCAGTGATAGAAAAAGAAGGAAATTTTGCCATTTTTGACAATATGGGTGGATTTTTAGGGCATAATGTTAAGTGAAGTAAGACAGAGAAAAACAAATATTATGTGATCTCACTTATATGTGGAATATGAAGACAAAAACCAACCAACCAAAAAAGCTCCCAAGCTTGTGAATGCAAAGAATAGGGGTGGGGATGGGGTTGCAAAATGTATAAAGTAAGTTAAAAAGCACAAAATTCCAACTGTAAAATGAATAAGTTGTGGGATGTTATGTGCAGCATGGTGACTATGGAAATGAAAGTGAAAGTTGCTCAGTTGTGTCCAACTCTCTGTGACCCCGCGGACTGTGCAGTCCATGGAATTCTCCAGGTCAGAATACTGGAGTGGGTGGCTGTTCCCTTCTCAGAGGATCTTCCCAACCCAGGGATTGAACCCAGGTCTCCCACATTGCAGTGGATTCTTTACCGGTTGAGTCACCAGGGAAGCCCAAGAATACGGAAGTGGGTAGCCTATCCCTTCTGCTTCAGATTCCTCGATCTTCCCGACTCAGGAATTGAACTGGGGTGTCCTGCATTGCAGGCGGCTTCTTTACCAGCTGAGCGACCAGAGAAGCCCAACTATGGTAATACTCTATTGTATATTTGAAGGTTGTTACGAGAATAAATCTTAAAATTTTTCACAAGGGAAAAAATGTTGTAATAATATATAGTGATGGATGTCAACTAGACTTACTGTCCAGTGGTGATCACTTTGCAATATACAGAAATATCTAATCACTGTGTTGTATACCAGCCACTAATATAATGTTATATGCCAATTATATCTAAATTATAAAAAGTCAACAGAATAAAAAGAAGATACATGTATAACTGAATCATTTTGCTGTACACCTGAAACGAACACAAAATTGTTAATCAACTATGGTCCAACATAAAATGAAAAATTTTTTAAGTCAAAGATTATTTTCTGTTACTATCGTGAAAGTAATGTGTCCTTTTTTATTCATCTTAAGATTTTTTCTTTGTCTTTGATGTTTAACAGTTTGATATGCTGTGCCTATGTATATTTTTGTTTCTATTCATCCTGCTTGGGATTCACACAATGTCAAGTCTACAGCTTTTTCTCTCTTGTCAGCTTTGGAATTTTTCAAAAGTTATCTCTTAAAGAAAATATTGCTCTTATACTTTCTCACATCTCTCCATGTTGTGTATACATTTGACGTTTTTGTTGTGTACCATAATGACTATTTCTTAATCTGAATTTTTACTCTTCTTTTTCTCTATATATTCTTAAATCTAAATATTGATTTTATCAGCCTTCTAGTTCACTAATTTTCTCTTTTGCTGTGTCTAATTTCCTGTTAAACCTATCTGTTAATGTCTAATTTCAGTTCAGTTCTAGAATTCCTACTGGGGTCTGTCAATTTTTTGATGATTTTTTTTCTCTCTTTTTTGCTCTCTTTCTTAAGCACATAAATAATAGCTCTTTTCAATCCTTGTCTGATAATTCCATTATTTGGATTAACTTTGGTCTGTTTCTGTTGTATGGTTTTTTCCTTCTTGGTCTTCGCCATACAGTCCTGTATTTTGGCATGCCAGGTAATTTTCAGTTAAATCCTAAACACTGTATGAAAAAAGGTATAGGGGATCTAGATAATACTGTCTTCCTCTCAAGAAGACTCATGCTCTCCTTTGCAAGGCCAACAGAGTAACATATGATTATCTTAATCCAGCTAGAGACTTAGCTACTCAAGGAAAGTTTTGACAATATTTTCAATCTCTGGTTTGTATTTGCAAATCTCTATAATTTGTCTAAAGCAAAGCAAAGCTGGTTGCCTCAGCTTTAAATTGCCTTCAGACAGATGTTTTATGTATGATAATGGCCTTTTCTAACTGTTCTCACTGGAAATGTTGGTTTGCCACATGCTGCATACCACTTTTGTGCACTAATAGCAATACCTCAGAATCAAACTTAAATTTTCGTAGATAACCAATACACTCATTTGATATATTTGAATGGGAAAAATAATTTTTATCTGAGCTCAAAATATTTTTATTGTGTCCAAGTGCTTGTTGTACATCTTGATATGTCATAGGTACCTAAAAAGTATCCAGATGAGCTCTATGCTTTTCTCTCTTTCTTCCAGGTTTAAGGAGACCAAAGAGATGTAAACATTAATTTCAGGGCAGAAGACCTGAATAGACATTTTCCAAGGAAGACATAGAAATGGCTATTAGGTCTGTGAAAAGATAACCAGCATCACCGATCACTGCATGTGTGCTGAGTCAGTTCAGTCGTGTCTGACTCTTTGTGACCCCGTGGACTGTAGCCTGCCAGGCTCCTCCGTCCATGGGATTCTCCAGGCAAGACTACTGGCGTAGGTTGCCATGCCCTCCTCCAGGGGATCTTCTCAACCCAGGGATCAAACCTGCATCTCTTACGTCTCCTGCGTTGGCAGGCAGGTTCTTTAGTACGACCTGGGAAGCCCCACTAATCATTATAGAAATGTAAATTAAAACCACAATGAGATATCACCTCACACCTGTCAGAATAGCTATCATCAAAAGTATAGTACAGATAACAAATTTTGACAAGGTTGTGGAGAAAAGGGAACTCTCGTGCATTGTTGGTGGAAATGTAAACTAGTCCAGCAGTTATGGAAAACGGTATGGCAGTGTTTCACAAATATATGTATGTATTGCTGTATGACTCAGCAGTTCCACTCCTGTATTTATATCCAAAGGAAACAAAAAGACTAATTCAAGAAGACATGCATCCCGATGTTCATAGCAGCGTTATTTGTAACAGCCAAGATATGGAAACAACCTACGTGTCCCTTAATAGATGAATGAATGAAGAAGATGTGGTCCATGTATACACAATGGAACACTACCCAGCCATTCAGGAAGAAGGAAATCCTGCCATTTGCACCAACATGAATGGACCATAGCATGCCAGGTTTCCCCTGTCCTTCACAATCGTCTGGAGTTTGCTCAAACTCGTGACCATTGAGTCGGTGATGCCATCCAACCATCTCATCTTCTGTCGTCCTCTTCTCCTCCTGCCTTCAGTCTTTCCCAGCATCAAGGTCTTCTCAATGAGTTGGCTCTTTGCATCAGGTGGCCAAAGTATTGGAACTTCAGCTACAGTATCAGTCCTTCCAATAAATATTCAGTTTTGATTTCCTTTAGGATTAACTGGTTTGATCTCCTTGATGTCCAAGGACTCATCAAATATATGTAGAATCTAAGAAATAAACCAAACAAGTGTATAACAAAGCAGAAACAGTTACAGAGAACAAATTAGTGGTTACTAGTGGGGATAAAGACAGGAAGGGGCATGGGGTTAAGAGATACAAACTCCTGTGTATGAAATAAATAAGCAACAAGTATATATTATACAACACAGAGACATATAGGCATTATTTTGTAATACCAAATGGAACATACTTTGTAAAAAATTGAATTACTTTGTTGAACATGTGTAACTAGAAAATATTGTAAATAAACTATACTTTGATTTTTAAAGAATTAAAAAAAATCATCTCCTTTCTTTATTTCATTAGGAAGACCTGCATTTGTATCTTTTTTTTTTTTTCTAACCACTGAGGCATTATATTTGCACACACGTAGTACATCCCTAGAAAAAGAATCCAAGGATTTTCCCTCCTGTGTGTTTTTGTCTTGTTTCTACATGGTCCATGATGTCAGCTGAGATTGTCAGAACAATGAAACCAAATCAACAGGATGGAAGAAGGTTATTCTGTCATTTTTCTAGCTCTTTGAATGGCACATCTGCCGAGGTCCAGCCCCGGTGGAACCAGGGTGATTTGAAGGGGAGACGGATAGGCGAGGAGAAAACGTATTTATCTGTTAATATAAAATTAGGAAGAAATAGTGTAGTAGGAAAATTAAGTGGAGAAAAGAGGCTGAATAACTTGGTTTACGTGGAAAACCAATAAAGTTCTAGACAAGGAGCTTGCACCATCTGCGTTGGGCCACTGGTGTCTGTTTGAATATCAGAGAGTGCCCCACCTTGAGCTCTCTCTCTTACGGATCTTAGAAGCCGGGACAAGTAAGTAGACATGGCGAGCCTCCACACCCCAGATGGGAGTTCAGCCTGAAATTAGAGTAAAGAGGAGATACGGGGGAAACCAGTCCTTCCAATGACTGGCCCCCCCTCTATTGTCCTGCAAGGCCTTTTATCTTTTGATTACACATAGAGATCAATGGGTAATACAAAGTTATGCAGCATTAGCAGCCCAGACTCATCAAAACCAGGCTTTTCTCTCTGCATACAAGTCTTAGGTGATTTACATCATCTTCTGGCCAAAAGGGCCAATTAACATTTTACAGCCTTTTTTCTGATAAGGGTTTGTCAACCAGAAGACTTATTTGTGTTGTTCTTCCCAAAGTCTGGTGCCGCTCTCAGAAAGCACTAAATAAAGTTATATTCTTACCTAGCAAAGATACAGCAATTTATAACAAGTAAAAGGAGTACAGTGATTATAACAAAAGAAAAGAAATTAACTCAAAACTCTAGTGTTGTTTACATCAAAACTATTATATATCCTTCTCCATATCCCGTTTACATTGATTAACATCCTCCCAGGTGCCTAAAAGATAAAGAATATGGAGGCCTGGCAGCAATCATTGAGTCAACAGTGAAAACCCGTCACCAGTATGATTTTTAACTCTCTAGAAAAGGCTCTGTATCTTTATGATGCTTTTAAGCTTTGTGCCTCTCACGGTTGGGGGCCTGTAAGCAATTCACAAGCTGTAAGAGGTTGGGGGTGGGTGGGGGTGGGGGGGGGGGACCTGTTAGGCAAGCTAGAGAGCTATCAGAGGGGTTTAACTGAAACATCCCTTTCAAATGCAGAAGACTAAAGCCCTGATTAGACTTTTTCCAGAGAATATCAGAAGAGTGGAAAAGCAGGCAGATTCTTATTTCGGGGGGTACATGCTCAGGAAATACAAGGGGGAAAACCTGAGGTCTGATTAGCCTTGCCATCAGAGCTCTGCCGCATGACCTTGTCAAGGGTGGAATTCCTCACGCTGGCTCCCAGCACACATCAAATCTGGGGCTGATCATGCACCACTTATTTAGCCTGCCTGTGAGGTTCGCAATTTTACCAGCCCTGTGATTATCAATGATTTCAAACTTGTCACTGTAACCATGCTTCATCATCGTAGTTAGAAGCCTGGATGACTTTTGGAGCACAGCCTGATTGGAACCTGTCATTTACCTCTCTCCTTTTGCCATTGTTGATCCTCTTGAGAGCATCAACCAGGACATTCGTGCACCATTGTGGCAGCACTGAAAGATGGCAGGAAGAGCTCTTCTTGCATTTTTAATAACATGTTCCACCTGTCAATGCAGGAGAGGCAAGAGATGGGGTTTGATCCCTGGGTGGGGAAGATCCCCTGGAGAAGGAGATGGCAACCCGCTCAGTATTCTTGCTTATGAAATTCCATGGACAGAGGGGTCTAGCAGTCTACAGTCCCTGGGGCTGCAGAGAGTTGGACATGATTGAAGACTAATCATACACAAAAAACATCTGCCAGGCAGTAACTCAGAAAACCTTCATGAAAATGTACATTTGAAAAGATGCAGCATGTCATGATTGATGAAGCTAAGAATTTCCACATTGACAACAGAGACTACTATGAGAAGAAAAAAACAACACTGAAAGGACAAAAATTGCCCAGGAATTTTTTCTGGATTTTCTTGGTCCACTTCTGACTCACCACTTGGATTGCAGAGGCCTCCCCACTCCTTACCCTTACATTCAGGAATAGAGTGTGCCAGAGTGGTTTGGGATGATATCCAAAAGCAAAGAGCAGTGCAGGAAGTCAGAGAAAATTCTCCACCTAACACCCCTTGTGACTCTCTGGGGGCTTCCTGGACTTAGGGTGTGGATGGCACTTTAGAGATTAGAGTGCACTGTATTTGGAACATGAGGAGATCCATGTGAAGGAACTATGCCAGGTCTTTTTAAAAAAGAATCACTCCTGCAAGGGGTTGACCTTTTAATAAGCATAGCAGACAAAGCTCCTGAAAGAAGTGAGGAAGCAAAGGGTACGGTCCAGAGCAACAAGGCATCTGAGGGGCTGGATGAACACATCAGGTTGGACAGTGATGTCTGCTCCAAACTTGGGAAGGGAGGTCACGTTTGAGATCACTCTAAGGGAGGTCACGTCTGAGATCACTCCAAGGGAGATCACGTTTGAGATCCCTCTAAGGGTGGCTGGGACAACTGTTGCACAGAATCTTACGTTCTCTCTAGCCTCCAGGATGGAAACACATCTGTATATTCAGAAGGATGAGAACTGATTGGAAGACCTCCTGTCTAAGAAGAAACCATGCCTGTGTGTGAAACTGGCTGTTCTTGGTGCTGAGAATCCTGTGGCAGACACGAACTCGAGTACATGAACAAAGGACTATAAGAAGTAGCAGAGCAAAATATGGTTGTAAAATGGGCAATTTTTAAAGCCTCGCTTTACTCTCCTCCTTCTTGCTGATTTTCAGTCATTGTCCCCATGGACGAAATCAACCAGAATTCAAGTGATGATATCATCCAGTTAGCCTCTTGGGGTCCAGAACAGGATGGAGAATGGATCCCAGAGGGAAGATGTTCACAACACATCTTCTCACCCTCCCAAGCATCTGTTCTTATCCTTCCTGTGAGTGAAAGGTTAATGTCCCCAATGTAGTAAATGAAGCTACCATACCGTGGTGTCTATTCAGTCAAATGTTCATTGAAACCCAAAATGTCATCAATCCCCAATCTTCTCATCAGAAGGGGTGAAGGAGAAAGAAATATCAATTAGCACAAAACTTGGCTGCTGCTGAGCCACTTTTGGAGCTGACCTTAGGCTTCGGGTGGTAATTATAGCAGCCTTCCTTCTCCCATCAACCCCTCCAAGTTCTGCCCACCTCGGTGGGATGGGAGTCTTTACCTCATGGGGTTAAACTTTTATTCCTGTAGGGTCTTAGTGCTGGAGCAGCTCTCATCCCACCCCAGTGACTGTTTGCTGACCTAGAGACGTTCCCTCTGGCATTGTCTGGCAGGGTTCCCCAAGTGGGGCAGAGGGCAGCAACCATCCATTCTGGTGGAAGGTAGTGCTGTGAGTGGAGGGAAAGCCAGTGAGATAGTGGGTGGAGATGCTATGGGAGTCTGAGTTGCCTGCTTTTATAACTTGTTTTGGTCTTGCAGACCCGCTTGTGTCTAGTCTGATATAAATGAGTTCCATTTTATGATGGAATTCTACTCTGTACCTTCACTGTGTGACTCGGTGGATCAGATGACCTCTGGGATGTGACGGGATGTCAGCCCACACAGTTACTTGGTGCCCCATGGTCTGAGATTCCGTCTCAATAGGACTCTATGGGAAGCCAGAATGCACACGGACGACACTCGCTGGCAGAAGTGAGCGTGATCTTCCTCCAAAACCACAGGGATTGTTACTGGGGCTTGTTAGAGGCTTTCTTCAGAACTCTGTCTTCTACAGAGCCTTCCATTCCCATTGGGTCTGCTGGGTCACCATGTGAAAATGGCCAGGCATTCTTGCTGTGGTCTTGCTACAGAGTCCTGCTCTCTGGACAGCCTTACTGGTCACCAGAATGTAGATTAGAGCTGCATGTCTACAGTTCAGAGAATCCAACCAACCACGAAGCTTTCCTCTTTGTTCAGTTCAGTTGCTCAGTCATGTCCAGCTCTTTGCAACCCCATGGACTGCAGCACACAAGGCTTCCCTGTCCATCACCAACTCCCAGAGCTTGCTCAAACTCATGTCCATCAAGCCAGTGATTCCATCCAACCATCTCATCTTCTGTCATCACCTTCTCCTCCTGCTTTCAAGCTTTCCCAGCATCAGAGTCTTTTCCAATGGGGCAGTTCTTCCCACCAGGTGGCCAAAGTACTGGAGTTTCAGCTTCAGCATCAGTCCTTACGATGAATATTCCGGACTGATTTGCTTTAGGATTGACTGGTTTGATCTCCTTGAAGTCCAAGGGACTCTCAAGAGTCTTCAAAAGCACAGTTCAAAAGCATCAGTTCTTTGGCACTCAGCTTTCTTGACAGTCCAACTCACATCCATATATGACTACTGGAAAAACCATAGCTTTGACTAGATGGACCTTTATTGGCAAAGTAATGTCTCTGCTTTTTAATAAGCTGTCTAGGTTGGTCATAGCTTTTCTCCCAAGGAGCAAATGTCTTTTAATCTCATGGCTGCAGTCACCATCTGAAGTGATTTTGGAGCCCAAGAAAATAAAGTCTCTCATTGTTTCTGTTGTTTCCCAATCAATTTGCCATGAAATGATGGGACCAGATGCCATGATCTTGGTTTTTTTGGATGCTGAGTTTTAAGACAACTTTTTTACTCTCCTCTTTCACTTTCATCAAGAGGCTTTTTAGTTCCTCTCCACTCTCTGCCATGAGGGTGGTGTCATGTGCATATCTGAGGTTATTGAGATTTCTCCCAGCAGTCTTGATTCCAGCTTGTGCTTCATTCAGTCCAGCATTTCTCATGATGTACTCTGCATATAAGTTAAATAAGCAGAGGGACAATATACAGCTCTAACATACTCCTTTCCCAATTTAGAACCAATTTGTTGTTCCCTGTCCAGTTCTAACTGTTGCTTCCTGACCTGCATACAGGTTTCTCATGAGGCAGGTCAGGTGGTCTGGTATTCCCATCTCTTAAGAATTTTCCAGTTTGTTGTGACCCACACGGTCAAAGGCTTTGGCATAGTGAATAGAGCAGAAGCAGATGATTCTCTGGAGCTCTTTTGCTTTTGCAAGTGCCCTCTGTAGTGGGCACTGTAAAGTGCAGCTCACTTCTTGGTTTTTACCCAAAGAGGTTCAAGACATGTCCACACAGGGACTTCCCTGCTGGTCCTGTCCACTTGGCCTGGAGGGTCGATCTAAAGCAAAGCTCGAAGTTGACTTTCAGGTTGAAATACTAGGGCCCAGAGGCCGAGGTGCAGCGCTGCGGAGCAGACACTTTTGGGTGTTCTGTGCCCGCTGGTCATCCATGTCCAGACCTGCGTCCCGTTTTAGAAAGCAGGGGCTCGGGAGGCGGCCTTGAGACCTGCCCCTGGGTCTGGCCTCCGTGGGGCCGCTACCTGGACCTCACTCCTTCTGCCCATTTGAGGAGCCGGAAGGCCCATAGGTTGGAGGAGAGGCCTGTTGTGGTCGACCTTTATATTTTCTGGAGCAGATGTTCAATAGGCAGCAAGAGCATGTAAATATGTTTGGAAAAGGCCCTTTGAAACCTTTGAGAGTGAATTTTTAAGTTTAAATTTTAAAAATCTTTATATTGTCTGAATTTGGGGAATTGCTATTTTTTCTTATTCCTTAAGACATGATTTTTACAAGACTTAGTCTAATGAATATATATGTATTTTAAACTACAATCACAGTTTAAAAATCCTACACTCTCCTTAAATGTCAACATTGACTGTTTTCTTTGACATAGATTAAGAGATTGAGTCTTTTGTCTTTTTTTCCAAAAGATCAAAGGAGTGTTTTATAAACTGCCTTAAAATCATTACTGGTTTCAAACCATTTAGTTCCTAATATTGTATATTTTATTCAGTGGTTTGGATCTGTGTCTTAAAGAGTTCTGAGTGTCCGGAAGCCACAGTCTTTCTCAAATAAGACTGGACCCAGCTGCACCTCAGATTAGAATTTGAACCCAGGATCCCTGGTTCAGGAGAAGATTCAAGCCCACTGTCTTTCAGTTAAAACAACTCATCTGGTGTCAGACTTATTGAAGCTCAGGTTTTATCTCCTCACAGAAAGAAGTCAAGTTGGCAAAGAGTGAGTTTATTAGCCTAGGATGCTTGTGAGAGACACTAGTGGGCAGGCAACGGAGTGCAACCCCAAGATCAAAGAGGGCTAGATTTTTGTAATCAAAGAAAGAGAGGGGAGGGGAGAAGACTATCATTTTCTCTTTCTCGAGTAGACATTGAGTCTTGTTACCAAACGTTAGATCTGTGTGCCTGACACACAGTGAGGCCAAACAATACCAAAACATTAGTTTGGAGCAGAGAGAGGTTTATTGCAGGGCCATGCAAGGAGATGGGTGGCACATGCCTTAAAAACCCTGAACTCCCAGAAAGCTTTCAGCAAAGCCCTTTTATAGGAAAGGTGAGGGGAGGGGTGTGGTTAATTATTGCAAACTTAGTACGAGGTCCTGGTCAGATCACAATGTCCCTGTAAACCACCACCAAAACAAATGTTATTCTCTGTTCTGGCAAGAAAGGGCAAGGGCCCAAGACTCAGCTTTCACTTCCCCAGGCCCAGGCCCTGGCTAAGAGGAGGGAACTGCCTGTGCAGGCCAGTTACCCTGCCTGGGAGTATTCATCCAGTACCTGCTCTGGGTCCTTTCACCAGGGCCGGGACCTGGCTACTGTGCAGCCCTGGTGAGGGCTCTGGAGCTCCGCAAGATACAGCTCTCACCCTGTCCCTGGGACCCCCTACTCACCTGCCAGTCCTGAGGCTGGAGGGCCTGGAGGGCCCTGGGGAGAAGGCCCACACTCTCCCCTCTCACCACACCCTCTGCTGCCAGGACCGCTGTGAGGCTGACTGCCAGTGGAGTGGGACCTCCGGCTAACGGTCGAGACTAACAACTGCATGCCTACCCTGCCCTTGTTGCAGGTTTACATAGTTAATTTCTCCTCGATCCCTGTATGATATAACCAGGACTGTCAGGGTGCTATTCAGATCATATATATTAGCAAAAGGGTGGTAACATATTCTAGAATATGGTAATCCATCTCAGTATAAAGTCCCCTTTCACCTGGGTTCTTTCTCCTTTCATCTATATTCCTGTCTTAGCTACATGCAGAAATGCTGCTCTTCAGCATTTCTGACTTCATGGAATAAGATTCAGACCCTGTGTCTGTTGTCTTGTGTTTTAACTGTGAGGTCTTGTGGCTTGAGTTTGTCTAGTGCTTAGATGCACCTGGTCTCACTTCAAGGTAGAGTAGATTGCTGCTAGGTTACTGGACTCTTTTCTTGAGTGGTCCTTACCTTAGAACAGTCTCCCAGACCTCCTTAAAATTCCCTTTCTTTCTTTAATCCTCTGGTGGTATTTTAAAACAATTTAATTATCCTACTCCAGACCTATTTCATTTTCATTGCTGAATAATGTTCCATTATGTGAGTATACTAAAATATAGTATAGATACATTGTTGTATCAGTAGATAATTTGGTTGTTTTCTGTTTGGGACTATTGAGGACAGTTAATCTATGTGTTTAATTCAGTTCAGTCGTTCAGTCGTGTCCAGCTCTTTGCGACCCCATGAGTCGCAGCATGCCAGGCCTCCCTGTCCATCACCAACTCCCAGAGTTTACCCAAGCTCATGTCCATCGAGTCAGTGATGCCATCCAGTCATCTCATCCTCGGTCGTCCCCTTCTCCTCCTGCCCCCAATCCCTCCCAGCATCAGAGTCTTTTCCAATGAGTCAGCTCTTCACATGAGGTGGCCAAAGCATTGGAGTTTCAACTTTAGCATCATTCCTTCCAAAGAAATCCCAGGGCTGATCTCCTTCAGAATGAACTGGTTGGATCTCCTTGCAGTCCAAGGGACTCTCAAGAGTCTTCTCCAACACCACAGTTCAAAAGCATCAATTCTTCGGCACTCATCCTTCTTCACAGTCCAACTCTCACATCCGTACATGACCACAGGAAAAACTATAGCCTTGACTAGACAGAACTTAGTCAGCAAAGTAATGTCTCTGCTTTTGAATATGCTATCTAGGTTGGTCATAACTTTTCTTCCAAAGAGTAAGCGTCTTTTAATTTCATGGCTGCAATCACCATCTGCAGTGATTTTGGAGCCCAGAAAAATAAAGTCTGACACTGTTTCCCCATCTGTTTCCCATGAAGTGATGGGACTGGATGCCATGATCTTCGTTTTCTGAATGTTGAGCTTTAGGCCAACTTTTTCACTCTCCACTTTCACTTTCATCAAGAGGCTTTTGTTCCTCTTCACTTTCTGCCATAAGGGTGGTGTCGTCTGCATATCTGAAGTTATTGATATTTCTTCCGGCAATCTTGATTCCAGCTTGTGTTTCTTCCAGCCCAGTATTTCTCATGATGTACTCTGCATATAAGTTAAATAATCAGGGTGACAATATACAGCCTGATGTACTCCTTTTCCTATTTGGAACCAGTCTGTTGTTCCATGTCCAGTTTTAACTGTTGCTTCCTGACCTGCGTACAGATTTCTCAACAGACAGGTCAGGTAGTCTGGTATTCCCATCTCTTTCAGAATTTTTCATAGTTTCTTGTGATCCACACAGTCAAAGGCTTTGGCATAGTCAATAAAGCAGAAATAGATGTTTTTCTGGAACTCTCTTGTTTTTTCCATGATCCAGCGGATGTTGGCAATTTGATCTCTTGTTCTTCTGCCTTCTCTAAAACCAGCTTGTACATGTTGGCATATCTCTAAATATACATAAAAAGTATGACTAGAAGTGAAGGTAAATGAATATACATTTCTAACAAGACCCTGAAATGGACTTTATTTTATGAACTTTTAAAGAAGTCACCATTGATTTTCTTTTGTCTGATTTTATCTCAGGATTTCCTTTTCCAACGTGCATGCATATTGCCTCTTTGAACATCAAAAGTCATGACTTTTGAAAGGAAAAGTGAGGAAAGAGAGGTTTGATTGTTTATTGGTTCAAAAATGGAAGTGAGGCTATGAGAAAGAAGATTTGATCAGGGAACCATTATAAGAATGGGGAGGCAGGGAAAAGAGGCAGTAAATTAGAGAGGACCCAAATGCACATGTGAAAAAGGAATTTCCTGAATAAGTAAGTGTGAATTCATAATCAGAAAGGGAAACAAGAGACTTGAATGTGAACACAAGAAAGGGTGTGAAGAAACAAACTGTTAAATCAAACAGCCTTCTGCACCAGCAGCTAGTAGGTCTGCTAAGCCAGGGCATCTATTTGTGGAATGCAGGATATTCAAGATAGGCAGAGGGAAAGAGGGGCAATGACCCACCCACTGTGTCTAGAGGAATTAATAAATCAGGCATCTGCAAATCAGAAGGTACCTCTCTTTCCCCAGATACTAAAATAATAACCTCCCTTTCCTCCTTCCCCATCTCCTCTCACCTCAGCAAACATGAAAATCACTGTTGATTTTCTTCCCTGACCTCAGTCTTCTCACCCGATCCATGCTGCCTGTTCTTTGAAGCCAGCTGTCTCACACAGTTGTCCTTCACCTGCCTGGAGTTGGGCACAAACACTGCACAGCAGAATCATTCCACCTCAACTGCACAGACATATCCATGGAGGGCCCTCTGATTGTGCACTTCAAGGAATGAGATAGCATAGTATCTCACACCTCTGGGTTCAGAAGTGATGGACTGGCAACTTCCTAATACAGTGATCAATAGAAGCACTCATGGTGGTAAGATCTAGTTTCTTTTTTCACTTTTAGTGACAGTGACTTGATGGGTCTTGTCATGCACACCAAAAAATATGTACCCTCCCTCAGTGTTAATAAATGCAGAAACACCTGAGGAGATACTCGGTAAAGCATTGTGACTCCTTTGTTGAGAACATCTTAAATTCACCCCGTGTTGACTTTAAGTAAGGTTGAGCTTTTCCAGGTACTGAAGGTGGTGAGCACTATCAAATAAAGCAGCAGCTGAAGCCTGTATGTTACCTTTCTTTTGTGCATGAACCCGAGCATTCTACGGACTTAACACATTAGAACATTTGTTAAGAGTCTGAATCCCGCCTTTGAGGAATGTCAGTGCTTCCGAAGAATTCATGACAACAGAAATATTCTCTGTCTGTGGTTCAAAGAGGGGCACAGGTAGCTAGTCCTGTAACCGAGGCCTCTGATGGTCCATGATTTCACAGAAATCAGAAAGACATCTCCCGGGTGCAACTATCTGAACAGCTTTTTGAAAGTTGAAGGCAGATACAGTCATACTCCACGACTTTCATAACCGTAGACTTTGTTCTCAGTCTCAGCCTTGGTCACCCGCCCTCCAGAATTCAGCAGGCAGATGTTGCGTGCGCGATGCTTGCTTTCTGCTTTCTTCCGCAGTTGAGGGTTCATTCCACCCCTGTGCTCATTCCTAGGGGTGACTTCTCCTGTGTTTAAAACATACACAGCAAAACTCATTTTCAAATCAGTCTTGAGACTCATCTTCTCAACACTTGTGCTCTTCTTACCCTGAAGTGTTCTCCTAAAATACAGGAAGACACACCATTAGAATAGGACCAGCACAGGGAAGGCAAGCAAATGACTATTTTGAGGCTACTTTTCTAAAGTTGGTTCACTTCGTTTATTCCCACAGAACTCGAGCCCAGATTCGTACAGGAATTGAGTGCACAGGACAGGTGGAGAAGCCAAGCCTGACATGAGCCCATTGCCACCAGAGAAACGGTCAAGAGGTGATTTTTCTGCTGTGATTTTGGAAACAGTTTCTGGAACATCCTCCTTGGACTTGGAAAGCTTTCAGAGTCAGAGTGTTTCTAGGGTGCGCAGATGCATATGGCTTTTCTTGGTGCTTTGTCTTTCCTCTCTCACTTCAGTTCAGTTCAGTTCAGTCACTCAGTTGTGTCCGACTATTCTCGACCCCATGAATCAGCACGCCAGGGCTCCCTGTCCATCACCATCTCCCGAACTTCACTCAGACTCACATTCATTGAGTCAGTGATGCCATCCACCTCTCTCACTTAGACCTGGGCAATCTCAGATTATTTTACAGCTCAAGTTTTGAAAGGAGCAAATCTGATTGAGTTTGTTACTTACCTTTGTTGCAACGGAACAAATTCTTTAGATTTCTCAAGCAGTTCCCATCTTGTGAGGGAAAAAAGTGTATTATATACTTTAATATATTATATTTTCGGAGAAGGCAATGGCACCCCACTCCAGTACTCTTGCCTGGAAAATCCCATGAACAGAGGAGCCTGGTGGTCTGCAGTCCATGGGGTCACTAAGAGTCGGACACGACTGAGCAACTTCACTTTCACTTTTCACTTTCATGCATTGGAGAAGGAAATGGCAACCCACTCCAATGTTCTTGCCTGGAGAATCCCAGGGACGAGAGAGCCTGGTGGGCTGCTGTCTATGGGATCACAGAGTCGGACACGACTGAAGTGACTTAGCAGCAGCAATATATTATATTTTACGTAATACAAATATATCGTATACACACACACATTTAGTTTGTTTGGAACTAACAAATTATTGACTATTTATTGGGAACAACCAGGCTGGCGGGTTGAGGTGTGTTTCATCATTTCCTAAATGCAATCCAGTTGTCCCAGCACATAGGACTGGAACCATGGGATATCTACATACAAAAGAAAGGAACTTCAATTCATAGTCTTTACACCATTTACAGAAGTGTACTTAAAATATTTCATAAACCTAAATGTAAAGCCTAAAATCATGTGGAAATAAATGAAGACTGCCCGAATGATAACAGGTAGATCTCTGTTTACTCAAAGCTCAGCTCAGTATATTAAGGCAGTCAGCCACCATCATTTGTTTGTGATGGCAGAAACTGGGAAGCTTAATAGTGAGAAGACAGAGAAAGCGCTCAAGGATGACCTGATTTGAGGTTGTTCTAAGGAAGCTGCATTGTGGCTCAGCTGGTAAAGAATCTGCCTGCAATGCGAGAGACCTGGGTTTGATCCCTGGGTTGGGAAGATCCCCTGGAGAAGGGAAAGGCTATCCACTCCAGTGTTCTGGCAGTCCATGGGGTTGCAAAGAGTCAGACATGACTGAGGGACTTTCACTTAAGGAAGCTGGAAGTGGGCTTACTGGAAGTGGGTTATCTTATGTCACTGGTTTGGAGACCTTATTTAGCTTTGTTTGGTTGGGCCAGAGTTGAAAGTGGGGGAAGCAAGTTCACAGCTGTTGATCAAGTCCTGACTACTTTTGACTAGGTGCTGCAGGGGTTGTGGTTAGGCTGGGAAGTCAGAGTTGTGAATCAGGTTTGAGTCACAATTAAAGGCTATGATCAGAGGCCTGTTTTGATATATGGTTTGGCCAGTATCCATTTGTATATTCAGTCTCTCAACCTCTGAACTTCTGGAGGAAAACAGAGAATTTTTACCTTGGGTTCAGCAAATAACGCTTAGAGCTGACACTAAGTGCACAATACATAAAAGAAAAAAATTGATTTGTTGGACTTTAAAAATGCCTCCTTAACAGTGAAAGACACTCTTAAGAGAATTAAAATATGAGCTCTTGGCCGGAAGAAACTATGTGTAATTGACTATATGATAAAGAACTTGTATCACAACTATACCTAGAACTCTTGAAAGGCAATAACAGGAAAACAATTTAAAAATGGATAAAAGAGGGAATTCTCTGGCAGTCCAGTGGTTAGGGTTCCACCCTGCCACTGCAGGGGGCTTAGGTTTGATCCCTGACCAAGGAACTAAAGACCCCACAAGCTGTGTGGTACAGTCAAAAATTAATTAAATAAATATCTTTTTAAAAACTATGATGAGATAACATTATTAGTCATTACGGAAATACCAATTAAAACTACCCACCCATTGGAATGGTGACAATTATTTAACCATACCAGGTGTCTGCAAGGATATGGAGGAAAGGGAACTCTCATATTGTTGTAGCCACACGTTCCGAGAAATAAACTCACTCAGAAGGACAAAGCAGATCCCGAGAAACAAACTCACTCAGAAGGACAAAGCAGATAGGGAGTGCAGTTTATTAAACCGGCGGGCCCAAGGCAGAGTCTCCTCTTAGCCAAGGACCCCAACCAGTTTGGTGAAAACCTTATATACTCTAAGTGTACATATTCAAACCCACCTCCTCAAATTCTGTGAAACTAGTCTGAACAAAGGAAAAGAAAGATACAATTAAAGTTAACCCATGATTCATAAAACCGTGATTCGTATGCCTTTAGCCTAGGCAGTTAACAGTGGACAATTATCAATAGGCCTGTGGTCATATCCCAATAAGCATAATAGAATTTATGATTTTATTTGGTTACGCAGATAATTAGGTTATTCTTTTAAGCGATGGAGAGTCTAGATATGAGCTGTGGGGCTCTTCCATGGTGGCGGCGGGTAGGGGGGTGGGAGGTGTCTGGTTTTCCAGTTGGTATGTCGTTTCCATAAATACTGGGCATATAGCTCAAAGTCCGCAGTCCGGCCCAAGATGCAGTCCTGCTTTCAAGATGGAGCCTGTTCTGTCTGTTTCCGCCTCAATAACACTTTTATTTGTAACAGTCATAAACTGGGAAACCCAAATGCCCATCAACAGAAACAAGTTTTAGTTATCCATATGATGAATTATTGCTCCCTATAAAAAGGAAAGAACTATTGGTACCCACAACATGAATGATCCTCAGAATAATTATTCTGAGTGAAAGACTCCAGACAAAAAAGGAGTGCTTATTTGATTCCATTGTATAAAAGTCTAGAAAATGCAAACTCTTCTAGAGTGACAGGTAGCAAATCAATTGTTTCTTGCAGATGGTAGCAGAGTATGGAAAAGTGGGAGAGAGAGATTGCAAAAAGGATGGTATGTATGTTCGATATCTTGATTGCAGTGATGGTTTCATATGTCAAAATTTATATAATTTTACATGTTAGATATGTGCAGGAGACTTCCCTGGTGGTCCAGTGACTAAGACTCTGAGCTCCCAAAGCAGGCACCCAGGCTCAGTCCCTGGTCAGGGAAACAGATCCCACATACTGCAAATAAGAGTTTCCATGCCTTAACTATAGATCCCACACACCGCTACTAAGACCCCGTACAGCAAAATAAATAAATAAATATTTAAATACGTGCAGTTTGTTATTTGTCAAAAATACCCAAATAATGGTATTAAAAATGATATACATGAATGATTTTGAGAAAATAAGTAAAAATATTTTATCATACAGGAAGTCCCCTGCATACAAAAGATTTCCATTTCTTAAGTCCAATTTGTAAGTTCAACAAAGTTAGCCTAGGTACCCAACTAACACAATCAGTTATATGATAGTGCACTGAAACAGGTGTAAATATTTTTCACACAAATTATGCATAAAAAGCAACCAAACACAAAAAATAAAACATTTTTAATCTTATAGTACTGGCTACATCACGCTGCTCTTATGCTTATTTCCTGACATCCTGGGCTTGAAATAAAGATACTCAACTACTGTACTCTGTACAGTGCTGTGCAGAAAAGTACACAAAAGCACAACCACTTGTGGAGGATGCACACTGTTGACTAAAAAAAGATGTACAACTTGAGAGTTGTGGGTTAAGTTTTATTTGGAGCAAAATGAGGACTGCAGCCCAGAAGGCAGCATCTCGGCTCTGAGAGTCTGCTCCAAAGCGGCAGTGCGGGAAAGTCAATATATAAGGTTTTGGTGAAAGGGGAGCTCAATACCATGAAGCACCCAATTTACAAAAGGCTTTTTGTTAGTCCTGACAGATCATTAATAAAAACCTAACCTACAGCACAAAAACTTCTGCTCAACATGCTTTAATAACCTTTACAGGAGCAGAAGGTCAAAACAATTGGCATTTGGAGATGTATCACTGAATACCTTTACTGCACACTTAAAAAAAAAAGTGAAAATCAATGATAGTTCAATAAAAATTGAAAATTATATTAACCAAAGTGTGTGGGGGGCGTGGAATCACACAGGGATGTCCTACACTACCCCTCTTCAGCTGCAGTTTCCTTGGCTGATGTCGTGTTTCTGAGGCCTGTGCAGGCTTGGATCTCAAGGCTACAAAGCTGTGGGCTGAAGAAAAGTTCTTTCTGAAGAAAGGAAGAATCTGCCTGCAGTGCAGCAGACCTGGGTTTGATCCTTGGGTCGGGGAGATCCCCTGGAGAAAGGAATGGCATCCCACTCCAGTATTCCTGCCTGGAAATCCCATGACAGAGGAGCCTGGTGGGCTGCAGTCCACGGGGTCACAAAGATTTGGCACAACTGAGCGAGTAACACTTCACTTCACACTTCAGAAAGGAAATGAGATGTCCCAGCAGGAGGCACCTTTCTGATATATACTATAGGTTCCACTCTGGATAGGAACACACTGTTCTGTTCCAAAGGGTCGTTTCAAGGATCAAGCCAGTTCTAGTGCACGCAAAGAATAGTGGAGTCTCTGAGGAGAAAAAGCAGGGAAAAGCAAGCCGCTCTCCAAAATTTCTGATGACATGCATCCTTATTTGATCCCCTTTGTTTAAAAGGCAATGGCATCCCACTCTAATACTCTTGCCTGGAAAATCCCATGGATGGAGGAGCCTGGTAGGCTGCAGTCCATGGGGTCACCGAGTCTGGCACAACTGAGCAACTTCACTTTCACTTTTCACTTTCATGCATTGGAGAAGGAAATGGCAACCCACTCCAGTGTTCTTGCCTGGAGAATCCCAGGGATGGGGGAGCCTGATGGGCTTCTATCTATGGGGTCGCATAGGGTCGGACACGACTGAAGTGACTTAGCAGCAGCAGCAGAGGGTCTGATGTCACCATGAAGGGATTTGGTGCTTCTCTAGGTATGAGGAGATGCAAGGCTTGAGATCATAAAATCTGTTCCCAAAAACATTGACTATGTAAAGACCTGTCTCATCAGGTTCCCTGGAGCACACAGTGCCTCACTCCACCCTGGACTCCCTCAGGGGCTGTTGAAAGTCAACAGCTATAGCGGCATGGGGTTCACTCCATATAGGTAGATGGCAAACCCCTTGGCATTGGCAGTGCTCTCCGTAAGTGCCAATTTGTAGTTGACAACACGTGACAAACATATGCCAGACACGTGAACCAACTTAAACATGCGAATGCACATTTACATTGTTGAAAGTTTGAAACTTGAAGATTTGTATATAGGGGCCTTTGTTGTTCAGTCACCCAGTCGTGTCCGACTCTGCAACCCCATGGACTGCAGCACGCCAGGTCTCCCTGTCCCTCACCGGCTCCTGAAGTTTGTCCTGTTGTAGCCACGCGTTCCAGGAAACAAACTCACTCAGAAGGACAATGCAGACAGTGGAGTGCAGTTTATTACACTGGCGGGCCCAAGGCAGAGTCTCCTCTTAGCCAAGGACCCTGACCAGCATTTGTGAAAATCTTTTATACCCCATGTGTACGAGTCCGAACCCACCACCCCAAATCCCTTGAGACTTACATAAACCAAGGAAAATACAATCCCAATAACCCCATCATTCACGTGGTATGTACTCATGTGCTCAGACAGTCAAACAATTAGCCGATAATCAATAAACCCGAGGGTACACTCCGATAGATACAGAAAAATTTATGGCCTGTCTGGAGGAAGGGGTGATTAGTGTATGTTTTCTCTTAGGCGATGAGTAACCTAGATACGATCTTCAAGGTTCCCCTGTCTGGAGGGGGTCTTATCCTTCTGTTGTTTTCATAGGCACTAAACACAGAGTTCAGAGTCCACTGGAAAGGTGGCCGAGCATGATCAGCATGAACAGGCCTAAGATGGAGTCCAGGCCCTATGAATTCCTTCTTCAGCCCAAGTTCATGTCCATGGCATTGGTGATGCCATCCCAAGGGATCCAACCAGAAAGTAGGGGCCTTCCTGTAATTAGTTCACAAATCAGTAGGCTATTTATGTGCTTGCCATTGCTAAGTTTTTTCCCATAGGAATGATATCTCTGATAGACTTAGTGGTATAGAATCTGAAATTCTGCATACTCCAGATGGAGTCCTTTGCCCCCATATTCATTTGATAACAATCACCACCACCCACTCCCCCTTTCTTTTGTATATTGTGAAGTTACATTGCTTACACCTGCCAAGTCCTTTCTCAGTGGAAATCAAGTGCTTGGTGTAGAAAACTGCAGGCCCGTCTCACTACTACTGAAAATTACCTCAACAAAATAGCGGGAAATGCTCTTTCCTCCCTTATAGGAACATTAAAACAGAAAGTGTTCCATTTCAGAAAGCTGCTCTTACAGATTTCTTTTGCTAGCAAAGGAATTCTTCAAGACACCTGGTCTTCAGAGGCTGTTACTCTGACCTGTGAACTGTGTATTAATCTTGAGAGATATTGTAACTATGAACCATTGTTTACTTAACATCCTGTTGCCAAGACAAGAATACTGAGATTGGTTTCTGTTTTCTGATAGATATACACACCTTGAGATTTCACAGTCAGGGCACAAATGGGTCATCTTATTTCACTCTTTGTCCACTTGTAAGAATGGTCTAAAATTTGTAATTGCTCATTTCCCTATTTAAACAAAAGACTTGAAGAGTTGTGACATTTAAATGAACACTTTTGACACAGGAAGCTGTCAGGTTCAGTGGCTTATCTTTCCTGCTTCTCAGGCCACAAGAACTCTCATCTTTGCCCTTCACAGGCTAAAACAGAATCAGTTTCTATTTCCCCAACCGAGGTAGGTGTAGCTTTGCCACATTCCAATATAGGAAGGTCAGGCAAACGTTAGCCACAGCCTGCTAGCAGCTTCCCTCTGAGACCCACTACGGGCCTGGGAACTGGGAGGAGCTACCACAAAAGTCCCACTGTCAAGCATCTCCTCCCTAATTCTCAAGAATTTCCTTCTGACAGACACGTGCAGAAGGAAATGGAATCACAGAAGCCTAGCCTCTGCAGACGGAACACACCAGAACTCTCGTTAGCCATTTGACGGGGGGAGGCGGGTACAGGGCTTTGCTGGCTATGTGTAATTAACTGGACGCTACAAGGCTTGGTCTGGTGAGATTTAGGCCATGATGCTGTGTATCGCATCCAGAGTGATGGAACACTTGACCATCCACTGTAGTTTTGAAGACAGAAGAGATCACAAGCTAGGGTGAAGGAGGAAACAAAACAGGCTCTGTCTTCTGCCTGACCTTCCTGTACTGGAAGATGACGAAGCTACGCCTGCCTTGGCTGGGGAAACAGAAACTGATTCCATTTCACTCTGTGAGAGGCAAAGTCTGTGGACTTCGAGCTGTATGCCCAGTATCTATGGAAACAACATACCAACTGGAAAACCAGGCCCCCAGAAGGGAGAGGCCCAGTGCGCTCCATCGCCTAAAAGAATACCCTAATTATCTGTGTAACTGAATAGAATCATACATTCTATTATGCTTATTGGGGTATGACCACAGGCCGATTGATAATTGTCCACTGTTAACGACCTAAGCTTAAGGCATATGATCCTTTGTTCAGACTAGTTTCAGGGAACCGTATACACTTAGGGTATATGAGGTTTTCACAAAAACTGGTTGGGGTCCTTGGCTAAGAGGAGACTCTTCCTTGGGGTTACCAGTGTAATAAACTGCACTCCACTATCTGCATTGTCCTTCTGAGTGAGTTTGTTTCCCAAAATGCGTGGCTACAGGGGAATACTGGCAACCTAGAAGCTGGAAGAGCCAGAAGCGTAATCTGCCCTAAAGCCTCCAGAGAGGAATGCAGGCCTACTGACATCTGGATTTTAGCCAGTGAGACCTATTTTGGGCTCCTCATCCCCAGAACTGTTTGGTAATAAATTTGCATTGCTTTAAGTCACTAAATTTGTGGTAATTTGATACAGAAGCCATTGGAAGCTAAATTTGTGATTCAGACTATGGTACCATTGTCATTAATTGACATGTTCTCCCATTCAGCAAAGGATCACAATGATGCCACAATATCTTATGAGAGAAATAGGACATTTAAAAACAGTTCTCATGATGTGGTCTCAGGAACCAAGACCTTTTCAGAGGAGCCATTAGGTCAAAACTAATTTCGTTTTCATACCAAGACATTATTTACCTTGTCACTCTCACTTTTTCACAAATATACAATGAAGTTTTCCAGGGGTTTTATGATATTTGATATTTAACAGACAGAATACAGACGCAGATACAAAAATTTAGCTATCTTCTCTTAAACTAGATATCAGGGCTTTGCAAAATTATGAAAGAATATCCCTCTTCTCACTAAAATTTTTGTTAGAAATATGTTTTCATTAAAATATGGCATTAATGTCATTTTTGATAGCATTTTAGAAAGATACTGTCTTTTCCCCCACCTCCCAGTCCCTGGTAACCACTATTCTTGTCTGTTTTATGAATTTAGCTTTTTAGAGTCCACATGTCAGTAATATCTTTCAGTATTTGTCCACCTCTGTCTGACTCACTTTGCGTACCATAATGCCCTGAAGTTTCATCCATATTGTCACAAATAGTAGGATGTCTCAAGGGCATATTTTAATGAAATGATGGATCTAACAATCACCAGTGGATGCTGTAACTACAAGGAGAGTGGTTCTATACCTTGACTGCCCAGGAAAACTGTCAGAAAATCTCAGTTGGGGACTTCCCTGGTGGTTCAGGGGCTAAGGCTCCACATTTCCAATGGAAGGGACCTGGGTTCAATCCCTGATCAGGGAACTAGATCCCCCAAGCAACAGCAAAGATCCTGAGTGCCACAACTAAGACCTCCCGCAGCTGAATAAATACTAAAAAAAAAAAAAAAAAAAGCATCAGCATGTAGGCTGCACTTCAGACCAAATAAATAAGAACCTCTCAGTTGACTGTAAAGGTCCCCAGGTGATTTCAAATATGCATCAAGGCTGAGGACCAACCACTTCACTAGCTGAAAGGTTGATGGGGAACTTTATAATAGATGAATCAGAAGAACAGCACCTCAGCCCACTCCCCAGTCAGAGGTGATTACGAGGCCTCATGTACGTTAGCAACTACGCGGCACTGCCTGGGAGGTATTCTGGCAAACAGCCTCCCCCTCGACAGACACACGCCTCAATGAACCTGAGAGTATCCAGTCCTGCAGGTCTAACTGCCGGGTTAGGTGAAACACAGGCGTCAAGGAAGAAATTAAACAGCACCATGAGGAGGCAATCAGCTGGGTCCTGAATGTAGAAAATTCAACAGGCAAGTAATGAGAGGGAAAAGCGAGGGTTCAAGCTATAGATTAAGAGAAACTTAAGTCACCTATCAACTAAGCGCAACGTGTGGACCTTATTCAGATTCCGAATTTTTGGAAAAAATGTAACCAAGCAAAACTTGTGACAGTCTTATCTGAGGAAGCTACTTGCTGTCATGTGTATAAGTAAAATGATATATTGCCTAGGATTCGCTTTAAAATAATCTAGAAAACGGGGCTTCCCTGGTAGCTCAGCTGGTAAAGAATTTGCCTGCAATGCAGGAGACCCCAGTTTGATTCCTGGGTCAAGAAGATGCCCTTGGAGATGGGATAGACTACCCACCCCAGTATTCTTGGGCTTCCCTGATAGAATTCTCCTGAATGCAGGTACCTGGATTCGATCCCGGGTTGGGAAGATTCCCTGAAGGAGGGCATGGCAACCCTGAAGGGTGAGGAGGAGTTCTTAGGTGAACAGAGAGCACATTATCAGAGACACTAAGAACACTGTTCACAGGTTCAGAGATCCCAGACAACATGGAGAGTGGTGAACAGCCTTATGGAGCTGATGCAAACTGGGGACGGTTTGTGCCCCATATTTTCTTCTGTTTTTTTGACCCCTAGGTCTCTTTTATTTTTTTCCTAAAAATTTTTATTAAAGTGTAATTGATTTACAATGTTGTGTTAGTTTCCAGCTTTTCTACCTACTATGTGAAATACAAAAGACATAAAGGAACCACTTCCTGTCTTCAGGAGTCATATGATTTCCTTGAGGAAAGTAGTATTATGCAAGTAAAGAAAAAAAAAGGAAACGCTGAAGTGAATCCTGTGTGACACTGACATCGAGGACTCCAGTTGCATTTGCTCAGCACCGGGGAGAAGTGGTCTTTTGGCTTAAGATAATAAAGTGCTCTGAGAAGAGAGAGAGACCTAGATTCAAGTCCTAACTCGGCCTTTTCCTGGTTCTGTGACTGCCAGGAAATCATTTGACAGCTTTAAGCCTCATCTGGACTCAAAGCCAAGGACTCACGTTCTCGATTTTTTGTTCCATCAGTACCTCAGCTCCAGGTGTGAATTTTTATTTCAGTTATTTTTATGTAACAAAGCACCCTTAGACTTACTGGGTTAAATTAGAACCATTCTGTCTCCTTGGAATTCTGAGAGTTGAGTGGGCCTCAGCTGGGCAGTTCTGCTCCTGCTCTCCACTGTTACCCCCCAAATCACGAAGGCACATGTTTCGAAGGAGATAGAGAGCAACCTGGGCTGGAGCATCCAAGACAGAGCTTCGCGTTCATGGTGTTGGTGCCAGGGAGGTCATGGGTAGGGGCAGGAAGCAGTGGGAGCACTGGTTTGGCTGGGCTTTTTCTTGCTCCATGGAGGCTCTGCAGGTGGGTGACCATCCTTCGATGTGACAGTTTCGATCTCTCAAGAGCACAAAAGCAGAAGCTGCCAGACTTCTCAAGACTGAGGCCCAGACCTGACACAGCACCATTTCTATCTCATGCTGATTAAAGCCAGTCTTGAACCCAGCCCAGATTCCAGAGGAGGAACTGCCCCAAACTGTGAACACATAGCCCACTGTGAGTCACTGACGTAAACAGACTGCCGCACAGTACACATTTCTCCTTTTGAAAGTTTTCAAAAGAGCATGTTTTAAGGCTAACTATAAAAAAGACAAGGTAGCAGTGCTTATGAGTATAGACTTGAGCCAGACCAAGCTGGAGTTTCACGTGGACAGGATGTGGGCAAGCTAATCTCTCTTTAAGTCCCTCATGTTGCTCATCTAGAGATGCTTCCTTCACAGGGCTGTGGTAGAACTGAAAAGAGATAATGGGGCTAAGCACCTTGCACACAGTAGGTACCCACTAGATGATAGCTACAGTGTATTGTTATTAAAGTTGCCATGGTTGTTGTATTGTTGTTATTATTAATTACTGAAATGTCTTAGACAAGTGACTAATATAACACATTTCTCATAAACTAAGGAGGAATGTTACTTTCATTATCTTCTTTAATTCCAGTTGATTTTTTAAAGTGTTTATTTTGCTCTTTTAATGAGTTTTCAGGTCATTCTCTAATTTTAAAGTAGCTGTCATTTTCTATTAGCAAAATAATTGGGAAATCAAATTCTTAGATGAAATCTGAATGATAAAAACTCCTCCTACCTCTCACAAAATCTTGGAAACACACATTTTAGGAGAGATAGTGATGTATCAGTTAATTTCCTGAAAACACACACATCCATACATAAACACAGTTCTGTATAAAAACATTATTTTATACCCATTGTATTTTTTCACATTTTAGTGCAGAGATGCTTCCAAGTCAGGAATAACAGCAATTTATGGATTTTTTTTTAGTGAGGAAAAAATGCCTTTTACTGTTGTACGAGTGAGTTGTCAAGTATATATTCCCAAGAGTTTTGGAGACTTAGTATTAAGGTATAAACGTGATGACCGTTGGGCATTTTGAGAGCTCATTTTCCTCATGTTAACTTTAAAAACAGTTGAACTGATTAGATTCAGCAGCAGTGGAAACTTTGTAAACAAATTTTAACACTTTGATACCGTAGAAGGTTTAGTGAAAAATTGGTTCAGAATACTATTAACACAAACACTGTATGTTACGGGCTTCCTCGGGGGCTTAGACAGTAAAGAATCGCCTGCAGTGCAGGAGGCTGGGTCTAACCCCAGGGTCAGGAAGATCGCCTGAAGAAGGAAATGGCTACCCACTCCAGTATTCTTGCCTGGAAAATTCCATGGACTTTTGGAGCCTGTGGGCTACAGTCCATGGGGTCACAGTCAGACTCGATTGAGCAACTAACACTTTTTGTATATTGCAGTTTCTTATTTGAGTCCTCCAGTTGGCTATCATTTGCATTCTTCTTAAATCTGCTTTGTTACAAACCCTCATAGTTCTTCCCTAGGATGGCTAGGGAGCAATGGGGGCTGATTGATTGTCTACCACACAACCAATCCCTCTGTAAGGAAAATTCCTTTGCAAGGGAAAGAAAGACACATGTTATATAGCAGATAGCATCTTCAGCAAACACAGAACTTATTGGTTTGTAGGAACTCCTTAAAATGGGGTCTGTAAGCACTGAACAGTTTGCTGCAGTGGAAAGACTGTGGTCCTTGGAGTCAGACTGTTTCTAGCCCTTGGAAGTGATAGGAAAGTTATTTGACTTCTTTGAGCTTCACTCTATTCAGCACAGACAATACAGACCTACCTCTCAGAGTCGGGAGATTGAATGAACTATCTGTGAACACAGGGGAATGTGGTAAGGACGTGTGCATGTTAGTGCTCCTTGTACCTTGAATTAAGACTTAAACTTGAAGAACTTTAAAAAAATAAGCTGAAAATTAAAACTCAGCTAAAATATATAATACATAACAGTGGAAACAGTGTCAGACTTTATTTTGGGGGGCTCCAAAATCACTGCAGGTGGTGATTGCAGCCATGAAATTAAAAGACACTTACTCCTTGGAAGAAAAGTTATGACCAGTCTAGATAGCATGTTGAAAAGCAGAGACGTTACTTTGTCAACAAAGGTCCGTCTAGTCAAGGCTATGGCTTTTCTGGTGGTCATGTATGGATGTGAGAGTTGGACTGTGAAGAAAGCTGAGCACAGAAGAATTGATGCTTTTGAACTGTGGTGTTGGAGAAGACTCATGAGAGTCCCTTGGACTGCAAGGAGACCCAACCAGTCTATTCTGAAGGAAATCAGCCCTGGAATTTCTTTGGAAGGACTGATGCTAAAGCTGAAACACCAGTACTTTGGCCACCTCATGTGAAGAGTTGACTCATTGGAAAAGACCCTGATGCTGGGAGGGATTGGGGGCAGGAGGAGAAGGGGACAACAGAGGATGAGATGGCTAGATGGCATCACGGACTTGATGGACGTGAGTCTGAATGAACTCTGGGAATTGGTGATGGACAGGGAGGCCTGGCGTGCTGCAATTCATGGGGTAGCAAGGAGTCGGACACGACTGAATGGTGGTCATGTATGGATGTGAGAGTTGGACTGTGAAGAAAGCTGAGCACAGAAGAATTGATGCTTTTGAACTGTGGTGTTGGAGAAGACTCATGAGAGTCCCTTGGACTGCAAGGAGACCCAACCAGTCTATTCTGAAGGAAATCAGCCCTGGAATTTCTTTGGAAGGACTGATGCTAAAGCTGAAACACCAGTACTTTGGCCACCTCATGTGAAGAGTTGACTCATTGGAAAAGACCCTGATGCTGGGAGGGATTGGGGGCAGGAGGAGAAGGGGACAACAGAGGATGAGATGGCTAGATGGCATCACGGACTTGATGGACGTGAGTCTGAATGAACTCTGGGAATTGGTGATGGACAGGGAGGCCTGGCGTGCTGCAATTCATGGGGTAGCAAGGAGTCGGACACGACTGAGCGACTGAACTGAATTGAACTGAATGAATGCTCACACACACACAAAAAATATGCAAGTGTGAAGAAATACAGTCAGAAATTCACTTTAAAAAGTACTCATTTTAAAAAAGTTTCAAAAAGCCAAAGCAAATGAACTTGATTCATTGTATAACTGGATTGAAGGTGAGTGAAGCTTTAACTTCTGAACTGCTTCAAGGAGAAGAAAATAATTCCAAGGTGATATCAGATTTGAAAGAGCAGGAGTTGAAAGTTGATGAGCAAAAAGGAACAGGCTTGTAAGGTAGCACAAGTAGCGGAGTTTGAAATAGATTCTCCCTTCCTTGGCCCGCTTTCCTCTGAGCTCACCTGCTTCCTTTTATTCAAAACATGGTCTGTCTCATCCCCAGCTGAAAAAATGTTTGAAATTTTCTCTGAAATGAAAACTGACTTTACCCAACCAGTGATTTCTGCATGTGGTGTACCTGTTACAGATGAAGAACCTACCTCGAGGATTTTTAGGGCAGTAAAACCACTCTGTATAATACTGTAATGAAGGATATATGTCATTATATGTTTGTTGAGATCCAGAGACTGTTCAGGTACAAGAGCGGACCCTAACATCGTCTGTGGACCTTGAGGGATGCCTATGTGTCAGTGTAGGTTCATGGATTGTAAGAAATGTACCACCGTGGGGCAGAAAATCTATAATGGGAGGAGCTTTATGTGTGCAGTGACAGAATATACTCTGTATTTTCTGCTCAGTTTTGCTGTGAATTTAAAACAGCTCTAAAAAGTAAGTGTATTCATTTAAAAATAAATGAGATACAAGTGAGGCACATAATGAAACAAATAAAGATAATGAAACTAACTTTGCCTAAGAAATGCACTTCCTTTGTGTGCTATATATAGCTGAAAAAGATTAAAAAAAAAAAGCACTCTGTGGTCACTGCTTCACAACAGAACCTCCTGCAAAATGTGTACAGTCTTCTGATGTGACAACTTCATTCACTCTGATATCTGTAAGATCTGCCTGAATCACCCGGGGAACTTGTTAGACCTGCAAGTCCTGACTCAGTGGTTTTGGAAAGGGGCCTGAGACTCTACGTTTCTGAAAAGCTTTCAAGTGATGCCTGGAGAAGTGTCAAAAGTGCATTGGGCAAACATGCACTCTCTTGTTTGTCTGGCCTACTGCCTGTGCTGCACGCTTTTGCCCCATGCCCGGAGATTCACCACTGAAAAAGAGTTATTTTGGATCTTGAATACATTTCTCTGATCAGTATGATTCTCCTTTCTCTAAGTCTCATTAGCGCTTTGCTTGAGGTTCTAACAGAGCTTGTCACATACTTTGCTATACTTAGCAGTGTATATGTCCTATTCCCCCACCCTACCCCTCTCCACATTTACCATCCCTAACTCTAGATTAGGACACTCCATAAAATGTTCTTATAGATTCCTATGCTTTTCACTAATAACCCTTACAACAACTCTAATTAAATAATTATGTACTTACTTTCATGCATGTCTTCCCTACTAAACCAAAAGCTCCATGAGGTCAGGTATATTGTACAGCACTGTATCGCCATCATTGCCACAGTAATGGCCACATAGTAGGTGCTCAATAAATATTTGGTGAATAAATGAATGAATTGTAAGTTTTAAGGAAAGAGAAATTTTGTATCGCCGAAAGAAGACAGCATACAGCCCTGCACATTGCGATTTAGTAAATTGTTATTGGCTTAACGACAGTAATCTTAGGAACACTCAACAACCATTTTCTCATTCACTTCATTCAGCAATCTACTGAATAACTGCTATATGCCAAACCCAATTCTGTCATCAAAGATCTAACAGTATTCACAAAGAATGTAAACGTAAAAACAATTCATTTGTTCAAGATGCATTTTTCTACCCTTAAGATCCATTGTCTTTTGGACCCATGGGTTTCTGAAGCAATGGGTTATGCCTTATGAAGATCTTTAGGTAAAAAAAGACATGTTCCAGTCTGCACTTTAAAGCGTCATATTATTAACTCAGGGTGGAGGGAAGGTGTGGAGAATGAAGACTAACAGCAAAGCGGGGAGGGTCACTGCAGCCGTTTTGCTGGGAGGTGGTGATGTAGACTAGACCAGTGGCAGGGGAGAAGAGACCCAAGCACATCAGGGAGATACTTAGGAAATAAAGTGAACAGGACAGCCACAAAAGCGCACTAGACAAACGGGACTAACATCAAACTTTAAAACCTGTGCATGAAGGGACACCACAGTGGAAGGACAGCATACAGACGGGGAGAAAATGTTTGCAAACTATATATCTGATAAGGGGTTAATATCCAGAACATATAGAGAAATTCTGCAACTTAACAGAAAAAAACAAATCAGATAACCTGATTCAAAAGAGGTCAAAGGACTTGAATGGACATTTCTCCAGAGGTGATAACAGATGGCCAACAAACGTATGAAAAAATGTTCCATATCACTAATCATCAGAGCAACAGAGAAATGGAAAGCAAAACCACAGGCAGTATTTTCTCACACCCATTAGAAAGATACTATCAGAAAAAAAAAAATAACAAGTGTTGGTGAAGATGGGGAGAAATTGGAACCCTACTGCATTGTTTGCAAGATTGTAAAATGGAACAGCTCAGCTCAGTCACTCAGTAAATGGTACAGTCCTGTGGAAATCAGTATGCAAGTTTCTCAAAAAGAGAAAACTACCATGGGATCTAGCAACCCCACTTCTGGGTCTATACCCATAAGAGTTGAAAACAGGATCTTGACGAGGTGTTTGCACACTAATGTTCATAGCAGCACTGTGTATAAGAACCAGGAGTTAGAAGTGGACACCCAGATGTCCATCAACAGATGAATGAATAACCAAAATGTGGTAAATATATACAGTGGAATATTATTCAGCTTTAGAAAGGAAGAAAATCCCAGCACATGCTCCAGCATGATGAACGTTGGTGACATTATGCTAAGGGAAATAAGCCAGTCATAAAAAGACAAATGCTACATGATTCCGCTTACACAACGTACCTGGAGTACTCAGATTCATAGAGACAGAAAGAGCAGAGTGATTGCCAGGGAGGAGGGGAGAAATGAATCACAGTTGCTTAATGGGTAGAGTTTCAGTTCTGCAAAATGAAAAAGCTGTGCTCTATTTGACAACCATCTGAATATACTTAACACTACTGAACTGTACCCTTTAAGATGGAAACTTTTATGTAGTTTTTTTTTTTTAACACAGTTTTAAAAATAAACAGAATACTGTGAGAGTTATATCAGGGAAGCCCAGGGATGTGGGTGTTTCCAGGTGGGGTGTCAAGTGCCTGGTAAGGAGCACAACAGTATATTAACATTGGTGAGCTGTATAGAGCAAACTGTACATTATCAGAGACCTTGACAAGGCTGGTTCAGAAGAAGGTAGCAGCTGTCAGGATATCACGGTGGGGTGGGTGGATTCTCAGAGTCTATATGCAAATGAAGACCAAAACTCTCACAATCACATACACTTGTCTAATAAACATCCTTTGTGAAAAGTCATATTTGTGACTTTAAGACGGACTGGTTGGATCTCCTTGCAGTCCAAGGGACTCTCAAGAGTCTTCTCCAACACCACAGTTCAAAAGCATCAATTCTTTGGAGCTCAGCTTTCTTTATAGTCCAACTCTCACATCCATAGATGACTACTGGAAAAACCATAGCTTTAACTAGTCAGATCTTTGTCGGCAAAGGACGGACTAAAGGATGCTTGAAGATTATTTAGAAAAACTCCCATAAAAACAACAACAACAGGGAATTCCCTGGTGGTCCACTGGTTGGGACTCCACACTTTTCACTACCAAGAGCCTGGATTCAGTTTCCTGGCTGGGGAACTAAGATCCCCCAAACTGCAGCGTGGCCAAAGGAAAAAAGTGTTGTGGAACTACTAGGGGGAAAAACGTCCCATCTGAGACATCTAGCCTTCAAAGCGTTAAAGTTTTTCCCCATGTATTGCAACCTTTAGTTTAAACCGATTTTGTGTTAGTTCATTGGTAAAGTAACTGCGTTCTAACTAAAAGCTCTCTTCTATGCATAGTAGGTCTCAAGTCTTGTTTGTCAGAGGAACCCCAGCAGACTATATCACCATCTCTTATTCCTTCAGGCCTAAAGAAAAAATAATAATTTGGTGATAGGCAATTTTTTTTCCTTAAAGTATTAGAGATTTTGTTTCATCAAAGTATAAACTGAGAAAATTTAAAGACTAAATGGATTGGAGAGACTTTCAAAGCACCTACAGGGAAACTCGTGCCCAAAACATTCCCCTGACCCTGTTACCGCCCGTTACTTCTGCAGCAGCTTGATTGAGGAAATAAGGATATGGCCCCGGGGAAAAGCAGAACAAACAAAAACAGGATGTACATGAAAAGAGAACCCAGGAGTGAGCCCAGAGAGGCCCCAGGTAGGATCCCAGGGGAAAGGGCTCAGGGGACATATGTCCTAAGGATAGAAGTTGATGTTAATTGATAGTATATTTAATGCATTTGATTAACAGCACCAACAAAAAGTTTCCTTGTATGAGGCAGAGAATTTGGAGATAAATTAGATAATTATGAAATTAAACAGACAAAAAGTAAGATGATTATAAATTCTGAGCAAAGCAGAAAATTGTACGGGAAATGAAATGTACATGTAGGAATCACCTAGCACAGCTGTGAAAAGAGTCAAAATAAGGTACACACTGAAGATTATTCTAACCCAAAACAGGGATAAAAGCACATTGGCAGGATATGGGGAGGGGAAGACAGGAGGGAGTGTAATTGAACTAAATCTTCAGGAAGTAAATAGATAATACCCATGTGAAACCCAAAACTGCACCTACAGAAAGTGTATCCAAAAGAAACATCAAAGTGATCACTTCTAGGAGCAGCGAGAGGAATGGGACAGGTGAGTACTGATTCTATCCTAAGCCTTCTAGAACTATTTGACTTTCAATACCAAGTGCTTGGGAACTTCGATCTTTTAATTTTATAAAAATTATTTCCAGTTATCTGGAAAGTATTAAGACAATGTGTTTGTCTCCTGTTTTGGAACTTTCCTCCCATATATCCTGGGCCTCTGATACAATCTGTGTTTCGTAGTCCCAGATTCTTGGCACTCCTGTGAATACAAAACACCACAGAATCTACAGTCAAATAATAATAAAAATCCCGTCCTGACCTCTCCCTGCATGTTCAAAGTTTTGAGTTTTGGAGTCTAGCATTCATTTTCTCCAAAGCAATTAGTGAAGCTACAGTGCTTGGTTCGGATAATTACTGAACTGGGTGGAGAACAAAACTCAGCAAGATAAGCAGATAATAATCTTCCTGTCCCTTAAAGTGAAAATGAAAGTTGCTCAGTTGTGTCTGACTCTTTGTGACCCCATGGACTGTAGCCTGCCAGGCTCCTCTGTGCATGAAATTCTCCAGGCCAGAACACTGGAGTGGGTAGCCGTTCCCTTCTCCAGGGGAACTTCCCACTGCAGGTGGATTCTTTACCATCTGAGCCACCAGGGAAGACGTCTTATACCTTCAGAGCTGCATAAAAAGCAGATATGACTCAGAAAGCTGTCTTTCTAAATGCTATTCTGACAAAGGAGAATTGTACAGACACCTGGAATTCAGAGACTGATGGTGTCTCCTATGAAAGTAATCACAAACTGCTGAAAAGTCTGATTGGTTTCTTTTAACTAAATGACGTACAGCGCTGATACCATTTAAACTGACACCTTTTTCCTGGAAGGGATATGCACTTACAAGTCTGCTTTTTCAAGCCAGAAGAAGAAGCTCTTTCCTGTCTCCCACATGCATGGAGATAATAAAACTTGTGCTTCTGCTAAGTTTCTTAAGAGTCTGAGAGTTTACGTTTCATTTAAATGAACATTTCTTACCCAGGAAGCGCTGCGGACCTTCCCTACTGGTGTGATACCTGGAACTGTCACACCATCCCCAGGAAACTGGGGGCTCAGTTCCTCTTGTGCCAGCCAGTATGTGCCCTGCACTGCCACCTGCAGCTGACAGCAGAGCTCCTTTGTTCTTTCCCATGGTCTCTATTACTTTTTAAGAGTATGTTTACAACACTTTGTTGTACAGAAAGCAAAAATGGGGTTACAACCTCAGTGTAACTGGTAACCATGGATGGCTATATGAGTCATCCACCAGTCACAGCTACCCACACCACAACAAGAATCACAGCTACCCATACCACAACAAGAATCTTACACGAAAACCTGGCAACACTTAGAATTTCATTGGGGTGAAGTCCCCAAGCTTGGTGGTGGATTTTCTGCTGCTGCTGCTGCTGCTGCTAAATTTGCTTCAGTCGTGTCCGACTCTGTGCGACCCCATAGACGGCAGCCCGCCAGGCTCCCCCGTCCCTGGGATTCTCCAGGCAAGAACACTGGAGTGGGTGGCCATTTCCTTCTCCAATGCAAGAAAGTTAAAAGTGAAAGTGAAGTCGCCCAGTCATGTCCGACTCTTAGCGACCCCATGGACTGCAGCCCACCAGGCTCCTCCGTCCGTGGGATTATACCTGGAACTGTCACACCATCCCCAGGAAACTGGGGGCTCAGTTCCTCTTGTGCCAGCCAGTATGTGCCCTGCACTGCCACCTGCAGCTGACAGCAGAGCTCCTTTGTTCTTTCCCATGGTCTCTATTACTTTTTAAGAGTATGTTTACAACACTTTGTTGTACAGAAAGCAAAAATGGGGTTACAACCTCAGTGTAACTGGTAACCATGGATGGCTATATGAGTCATCCACCAGTCACAGCTACCCACACCACAACAAGAATCACAGCTACCCATACCACAACAAGAATCTTACACGAAAACCTGGCAACACTTAGAATTTCATTGGGGTGAAGTCCCCAAGCTTGGTGGTGGATTTTCTGCTGCTGCTGCTGCTGCTGCTAAATTTGCTTCAGTCGTGTCCGACTCTGTGCGACCCCATAGACGGCAGCCCGCCAGGCTCCCCCGTCCCTGGGATTCTCCAGGCAAGAACACTGGAGTGGGTGGCCATTTCCTTCTCCAATGCAAGAAAGTTAAAAGTGAAAGTGAAGTCGCCCAGTCATGTCCGACTCTTAGCGACCCCATGGACTGCAGCCCACCAGGCTCCTCCGTCCGTGGGATTTTCCAGGCAAGAGTACTGGAGTGGGGTGCCAAGACAGACTAAAAGGAAGGAGTCAGAATGTCATGGGGACTACGCTCTTTGGGTGGGTAGGTAGGTATTCCGGGATTTGTATCACAGGTACTTTAAAAGAAACAAAGCAGCTACCAACGCTATAGGGACTTCCCAGGTGGCTCTTTGCCTGCCAATGTGGGAGACTCGGGTTCAATCCCTGGGTTGGGAAGATCCCCTGGAGAAGGAAATAGTAACCCACTCCAGTATTCTTGCCTGGGAAATCCCATGGACAGAGGAGCCAGGTGGGCTACAGTCCACAGGGTCACAAAAAGAGCTGGGACATGACTCAGTGACTAAACAACAACCAACTCTTAGGGGCAGTAACCCAATAATCCCTGAACTATGTCCTAACACTTGCCCTTCCCAGACCCCAGGGAACATCCTCAACCCACCTTTAAGCAACCCCCTTGCTCCCTGACACAGTCTCTGCCCTAGAGATTCATTTTCTAGCCCTCACTCCTACCATGAGTAAATGGGAGAAGAAATCTCCTCCTGCCCATCCCATCTGATGCTGGTATCCTCAACGACTTCAAAGACAGTAGCTCACAGGCCATCATTTGGAGCATAGCCCACTGTAAAATGATTTCAGGAGGCTGTTTCTACCCTTGGGCTTCCCTGATAGCTCAGCTGGTAAAGAACCCACCTGCAATACAGGAGACCCCGGTTCCATTCCTGGGTCTGGAAGGGATAGGCTAAACACTCTAGTATCCTTGGGCTTCCCTCGTGGCTCAGCTGGTAGAGAATCTGCCTGCAATGTGGGAGACCTGAGTTCAATCCCTGGGTCAGGAAGATCCCCTGGAAAAAGGAAAGGCTACCCACTCCAGTATTCTGGCCTAGAGAATTCCACGGACTGTATAGTCCATGGGGTTGCATAGAGTCAGACACGACTGAACGATTTTCACTTTATTTCTCCCCAAGACCCAGAACTCACTTACCTACATTGGATCCCAGAATCTTGGCTAGTGGTGTGGTTGTCTGGACTAAAACCTTTCATAAAACATGAAGTCTTGTATGAAAGATTTTATGAACCACAAGGAAATCGATTACCCTGATGTTTCAGTGGCTTGGATTTTGAACTTCAGCAGTAAGAGGGAAACCCACAGACCTCGGAACCTCAAAGATTACTGCCAAAGTGGCTTTGGGCAGAACCACACCGAAGAAGGAGGTGACAGGCCCAAGAAGGCTGCAGAGGGAGGTCATGGGAACCTGCACTTCTGGGAAAGTAAGCAATACGTAAGGATCCGGTGTCACTGGGTGCAATCCCAGCTCCAGCTCCAGCTCCTGCTTCTATTGCCCTGTGGCCACTCTGCCTTGGAACCTCGGTGAATGGACGCTTCTCCATTTCACCACCGCTAGCTCTCCTGCCCAGAACCCTTACATTTCCTAAACACACTGAGGCCAGGTGGCTGCCATTCCTTGAATGAATTTGCAAATATGAACTGGCTTACTCACCAGTCCCCCATTCCCTCGACTGACCTGTTGAAGTACACATCAGTCAACTGGGGCGCTGTACCCTAAGGAACAGGGAATATTAATCAGATGAAAGGAAGGGAGCTAACTAATATTGAGTAGTCATATGCTATGCACCAGTTGTTTGAGATCAATTCTCCTATGTAATCTTCACAACCAGGAGAAAAACAGTATTCACTATTTGAAGTGAAAGTCACTCATCTGCGTGTACAGTCCATGGAATTCTCCAGGCCAGAATAATGGAGTGAGTAGCCGTTCTTTTCTCCAGGGGACCTTCCCAACCCAAGGATCGAACCTGATCTTCCTCATTGCAGACGGAGTCTCAACCATCTGAGCCACCGGGGAATGAAATGACATACAGAAAATACACAGATCATAAGCTTGATGAAAGTGAACCCATCCAGGCCTAAATTAGATGCTCTCTTAGAGTCCTCCGTCGCTCTCCACTACTTCTTCCCTACAAGTACTGTAAACAGTATCCTGACTTTGAATACCATACGCTAGTTTGCCTGGTTTTGAACCTATTACAAATGGAATCATTCACTCTATAGTACATGGTGTTAAGTCTAGCACCTTTCACGAAATTTTGTGTAAGCTCTCTCATTGTGTGTAGCAGTAATTTATTCACTTAAGTTGGTGTGTCATCTTCTCTCATATGAGGATAGAACAATTTATCCATTTTCTATGGACATTAGGATTATTTCCACTTGGGAGCCGTGATTGAAATTTTCTCTTTTGTTGCCCACATGCTTTTTAGTGCACATAAATGTCTATTTCTGTTGACTCTGTAAGAGTTGCTGGCTCTTTTAGGGGATACTGCCAAATACATTTTCTTAAGCAGCTGTAGTAATGGAAATTCCCACCTGCAGAGTGTAAGAGGTCCAGTGACTCCACATTCTCACCAGCACTTGATTTTGTCAGTGTTTTTAATATTAGCCATTCTGATAAGTCTAGAATGGCATCTCACACTACTTTCACTTTCCATTTCCTTGATGACTAGTGAGATTGCATCTTTTCATATACTTATCGGCCTCTTTTATGACATGCCTGTGCAGAAAGTTTGCTCCAATTTTATTCTTCTTCTAGATAGATAGGCATTGCTGTTCCCGACTATTTGCACTTTCATATACACTTCGTTTATTTATTTATTTCACTTTCTGGCCATCCATGGGGCATGCAAGATCTCAGTTCCTTCACTGGAGACTGAAGTTACGCCCTCTGCAGTGAAAGCAAGGAGTCTCATCCATTGGCCTGCCAGGGAAGTGCTTCACATACACTTTAGAAACAACTTTTCAATCTCTGTCCCCCAAAGGGTCAGGTTAGATTAGCATTTAATGAAATCCTTAGGTCAATTTGCATGTCCAATGTAATGTTGAGTCATCCAGTCATGAATGTGGTAATGTCTCTCACTTATGAAGGTTTTATTTCTCTAAATAATAATTTACAGTTTTCTATGTAGAGCCCTTCAACATCTTTCACATGGTTTATTCCTAGGTATTTGATGTGGTTTATGTTATTGTAAATGGCATCGTCTTTTACATTTAAATTTCCTAATCACTACAGGTATACAGAAAAACAATTGATTTTTGTGAACTGACCTTGTATCCAGATTTACTTATTATTTCTGAGTTTATCTGTAGACTTTTCCCATATACATGTACAGACCTGTTGTGTGAATAATTTGAAAGGTTTATTTCTTGATTTTCAGTCTTTATGCTTTTCATTTCCTTTTCTTATTGTACTAGTTTAATCTCTGATATTAAGCCTAATTGAATTGGTAATAGCAAGTATTGTCTCATTCTTAATCTCAGGTGGATTTCAAATACCATTTGAATTGTAGTTTTTATGTAGATAATCTTTATCAGACTAAAGGAGTCTCCTAATTTTAGTTTACTGAAATTTTTATCATGAGTTGCTTAATTTTGTCCAGTGTTTTCCCTGTCTCTATTAAAATAATCATTTTTTCCTCATTCTGTTAATGTGCTATATGGAAATGGGATGCATGCGAGACATATCAGAGTCGTCTCAGAATTTTGCTGGGTCACTGAGAATGATCTTTTCTCTTCTCTTGCATAATTATGAACTATAACAACTGTGTGGGAATTCCCTGCAATCCAGTGGTTAGGATTCTGTGCTTTCACTGCCAAGGACCCAGGTTCAAACCCTGGTCAAGGAATGAAGACCTCACAAGTTACAGAGGAAAAAAAAAAAACTATGGAAATCTGGAGCTTTCCAAAACTATGGAGCTTCTGGGGACTATCTCACCACATGGAAAGAGCTTGCCAGAAATTAAGCCCAACCCAGAGGAAATAAAAACCAAGATGTGGGGGAAGAGAGACAGAAAAACACCCTCACACAGGAAAAAAAAGAATATGGATGACAGTGTTTGAACTCTAGTTCTAACAATGTCAACTCTTTCCCTGTATTGACAAAATGTATGAACCAATGAATTTTTTTTCACTTGAGTACTTTGAGTTGATCTTATTTATATTCATCACATCCATCTTGCTTAGAAGATTTCCCCGAGCAAACTGCAAAAGTCACGTCAGACTGTTGAACATCAGCTGTATTTCCATCATAGGTGAAAGGAAGGCACACGGGTCTGGGATGGGCACTGCTGCTGAAACATGCAGTTCCAGGCAGCCCTATTCAAACAACAGGAGAGACAGGATATAAAAACCAGACAGACCAGCATCCAGGTGCAGCAGCACGAACCTTTATAGTCACACTACTTTACATATTTATAGTAGGACCTGTTAGCTCCTACCTCACTACACAATCCAGTTCCAAAATGTAAAGAACTCCAGCCTATTATCCCGGCCTCTGGAATGGGTACAGAAAGAATTATCCAACCTGCCTTCCTAATCACAGACGAAAATTATTCTAGGAATTTCTGGAACTTGACAGATGTTAAGGAACAAGAGAGCTAATGAAATATGCAAACTTTCCTAGAACAAAAGGGAAGATGTACGACTCAGGGAACAATCCACAGTCCTTCTTTTACATGGACATCTCATCGTGGCTGCAATGATCCCTAATGATACTGATACCCCAAGAATTCTCAGCTCAGAACTCTGCACAGTTACAGGAGCAGCCCCAGTCTCCCTCTGGGCCCCTGTCTAAGACACTGGTTAATGAAGCCGTAATCCATGCATTTGATGAGGCATTCCCGAGCTGTCTGAACCACCGCTGCCCGCTTCTCATCCGGCTCTTGCTTGCCCACCACTGTCAGGATCTCCAGCAGCTCACTCTCTACCAGCTTCTTGGCCAACTCAGCATCAGCTGCCAGCAGGTTGTAGGCAATGACCAGGCCCCGGTGTTGAACTGACAGCCGGTCATGCAAGCAAAGCCGCTGTAGAATCTCCAACCACTGAGTTGTCTGGAGGCGGGGAGGAGGATAAAGACAGATTGGAGGAATCAGTGGAGGGGACAGAGAAAGGAGATTCTGGACAAGATAAACAAAGGCACTGGCCAAGCCCAGATTCTGAACTCTGAAAGGGCAAGTGCATATCTGACTATCTCTATGGACAGCGTATGCCCAGCTGAGCCTCTTGGAACTAGCTGGATGATGCCCATCTCCTTACCAGGGCAGGAGCTAGAGAATTAGAAGAGACGTGAAATAATCCAGTCCTTTTCATTTTGTAAGTGGAGGGACTGAGGTTCAGGAAGAGGAAGTAACTTAGCTACAGTTACACATCTGGAAATAGTACCAAATAAACATCCACCCGACCACTTCATTTTTAAGCATCATGAGAGGCAGAGGGACAGGCCTGCTGCATGCCTAAGTGGAATGGGGATGGAGGGTGTGCAGCAAGGGGGATTCTAACTCTGGGCACGTGCACAGCACCTGCTTCTGCCAACCCATGCACCCTGAGAAATGCTGCTTTAGGGCAGCAGCCTGTGGTCCCCAGGCTGGAAGCACCCCACCTCTGACCTACTCAGTCAGAATTATCCCGGGGAAAGTTTTTTAACCAGCCCTCCAGATGACTCTTACACACCTTGAAGTTCTGAGAAACTTGCCTTATGGAAAGGGCTGAAGGCCAGGGACCAAGCGGGATGAGCTATATCCAGGAAAGAGACCCTCTCCCGGTGCCAGGACAGTATAAGCCTCCATGGAACTTAGAAAGCACACACACACACACACACACACACACAGCCCCACCTTGAGCTAGCTATCTCAAAGAGCTTGCCTTTTATTCTTTACATATGTATTTTTTAAATTAGAGGATAATTAATAATATTGGGATGGTTTTTGACACACAGCAACATGAATTGGTCATGTGTATTCATGTGTCCCTTCTCTGTTGAATCCCCCTCCCAACTCCTCTCCCATCCGACCCCTCTAGGTTGTCACAGAGCACCGAAGAGCCTGCCTTTAAAGCAGACTTGCTTTAATACATTTGAATTGAGATGTTTACACTTTTGCATCATCAGTGAATATGATGGCCACAAACTTTAGTTTGGTGAAACAAGGACAGTTTCATTTTGCACCCCTATGTTTGCGGCTATGTCCGTATCACTCTCATTCCACCTGCTGAAACGGCCACAGTCCCACAAAGGGTGTGGCCATCAGGTGCTCTTAAGAGAATCTAAGAGCCTCTTTGCCGAACTGTGAGCTCCTATGGTACCCCATCCTCACCCCCGCTTCTCTTGAGGAGCTTAGGGGCTCCATGGCAGTAGTTAGTGCCGTTATTATTGTTATTACTCTTGCGTAATGAGTTATGAGCACCACCAAAGTGAGTTCGCACATTTAGGGTGTCCAGATAAGGAGTGTAGAGGTTGCAGCATGAACATTCCCCTCTTGCGTTGGCAGGAACAGACACCCCGGGGGCTGGCCTCCTCCGCAGAGGATCATACAGGGCAGTGTGGTCTGGGGCTGTGGGTCCCCAGGGCCTGCGGGTCCCCAGGGCCTGCTCTCACCACTTCAGTCATCTTGAAGCACAGTTTCTTATGCGATGCTGTCAGCATGGCCAGGGCCCCCGCAGCCGCGTTCTGCAGCTTCTCGTCATCCTCGCCACAGAGCAGCACCACCAGCTTCAGCCGGTCGTTGCCATCGGCCAGGAACCTCTCCTGTACCTATGGGAGGCAGGTACACAGCTCAGAGAAAAAAGCCCCCACCTGACCCGCCTGGAGAGTGAAAGACACATCTGGGCCGTGTTCTCTGACTCAAGATCACTCAGAGCTTTGCTTTGGGCAGCACACTCATTGACACCTCCTCCAGGAAGTCTTCTCTGACTCGCTAGATGAAAAGACTGCAGACTTCTCCAGTTTAAAGTTTATAGAGAATAAGGAATTCCTTACACAGCATTCGCTGTCACCTCTGTTTGCATTCAGCTCTCCACCCTTGGGGAAAGGGCAGGTACAGACTCCTGAAGGGTGGATGTTACCTGTAGAGCCCCATCTCTTCCCTTTGGAGAAGACTGGAATGTTTCTCCCACAACAGATGGGCCTTCATGTCTGCCATAAAATGCCTTTGTGGTCCCTGAAGCCACGGAGGCTGGGCAAGAGCATCTCTGGGTAGTTGGGTAGTTGTACATGGTGGTCAAGAGCTGCTGTACCATTTACCAGGTAGGGGACGAGGCTTCCCAAGGTCCCCAGAGCCAGGAGAAGAGCCTCCTGCCCCTCTGCTTTGTAGTAAAACCTGGCTGGTTAAGTTTAAGGGCATTCTTGCTGGGTGACGTGTCCTAGAAGTGAAATGCTAAAAGGAGTCAACAGTCACAGCTGCTCAGGTTATAAACCTCTTCCTGCATCTCCTTGAAGCTGGAGCAGTGGTAAGAGTGCAGTGATGCTCCGTACAGTCCCCTCACGGGGACAGGTGTGACAGGGAAGCAGCTGCCCCGGAAGAACTACGTGCCCACCTCTTGCTCTAACTGTGGCCAGGGCCTTGCTCTCATCACAGAACATGAAGGGAGGTGATGTGTCACTTCTAGGCCACCGTGGCAGAGTGCTAGGGGAGTCTCTCCCCTGGTCTGTCTGTCCACCCCCATCCAAATGGAGACCACTCCCAAGGGGCAGCGGGGGAGACAGTCCTTTCTTTCTTGGATAGGGGCAGGGTGACGATCAAACGAACCTGCACCCCCAAGGCACTGCTTGGAAGCGAGCCACCTGACCCCAACGTTGAGCAAGAAATGATGTGAAATGAATCAAGATTTCCGGGAGAAATATCAATAACCCAGGCATGCAGATGACACCACCCTTATGGCGGAAAGCGAAGAAGGACTGAAGAGCCTCTTGATGAAAGTGAGACAGGAGAGTGGAAAAGCTGGCTTAAAGCTCAACATTCAGAAAATGAAGATCATGGCATCTGGTCCCATCACTTCATGGCAAATAGATGGGGAAACAGTGGAAAGAGACTTTATTTTCTTGGGCTCCAAAATCACTGCAGATGGTGACTACAGTCATGAAATTAAAAGACACTTGCTCCTTGGAAGAAAATCTATGACCAACCTAGACAGCATATTATAAAGCAGAGACATTACTTTGCCCACAAAGTTCTGTCTATGGTTTTTTATAGTCAAAGCTATGTTTTTTTTCCAGTAGTCATGTATGGATGTGAGAGATGGACTATAAAGAAAGCTGAGTGCTGAAGAATTGATGCATTTGAACTGTGGTGTTGGAGAAGACTCTTGAGAGTCTCTTGGACTGCAAGGAGATCCAACCAGTCCATCCTAAAGGAGATCAGTCCTGAATATTCATTGGAAGGACAGATACTAAAGCTGAAACTCCAATATTTTGGCCACCTATGGAAGCGAGCCACCTGACCCCAACGTTGAGCAAGAAATGATGTGAAATGAATCAAGATTTCCGGGAGAAATATCAATAACCTCAGGCATGCAGATGACACCACCCTTATGGCGGAAAGCGAAGAAGGACTGAAGAGCCTCTTGATGAAAGTGAGACAGGAGAGTGGAAAAGCTGGCTTAAAGCTCAACATTCAGAAAATGAAGATCATGGCATCTGGTCCCATCACTTCATGGCAAATAGATGGGGAAACAGTGGAAAGAGACTTTATTTTCTTGGGCTCCAAAATCACTGCAGATGGTGACTACAGTCATGAAATTAAAAGACACTTGCTCCTTGGAAGAAAATCTATGACCAACCTAGACAGCATATTATAAAGCAGAGACATTACTTTGCCCACAAAGTTCTGTCTATGGTTTTTTATAGTCAAAGCTATGTTTTTTTTCCAGTAGTCATGTATGGATGTGAGAGATGGACTATAAAGAAAGCTGAGTGCTGAAGAATTGATGCATTTGAACTGTGGTGTTGGAGAAGACTCTTGAGAGTCTCTTGGACTGCAAGGAGATCCAACCAGTCCATCCTAAAGGAGATCAGTCCTGAATATTCATTGGAAGGACAGATACTAAAGCTGAAACTCCAATATTTTGGCCACCTGATGGGAAGAACTGACTGACTGGAAAAGACCCTGATGCTGGGAAAGAAGGCAAGAAGAGAAGGGGACGACAGAGGATGAGATGGTTGGATGGCATCACCAACTCGATGGATATGAGCTTGAGTAAGCCTTGGGAGTTGGCGATGGACAGGGAGGCCTGGCATGCTGCAGTCCGTGGGGTCGCAAAGAGTTGGACATGACTGAGTGGCTGAACTGAACTAACAGAGAAATGAACGTCCATCTTGTTGGGACCTGCATTCACTTGGCTGTTTGTTGTGACAGCTGGTCCTCCCCGGGGGAAAGTTGCTCCCCCTCCCATCACTCTCCCCTCTGCTGTCTTTGGACACACTCTCTTCTCCCATGTGGCTACCAGGCCTCCAGCCCAGCCTCATATTAGCTCCCTGGTGGACCACGGTAGCTTTCTTTTGACTTTAAAAGGTTTTCATGGGTCAAGTTTTCCTCCTTTAACAGTAAGAACACTAAGACTTGAATTAAGAATTGAGGAGCGGGACTTCCCTGGCCATCCAGTGGCTAAGGCTCTGCACTTTCAATGCAGGGGGCGTAGGTTCAAGCCCCCTTTGGGGAACTAAGATCCCACATGCCATGGGACACGGTCAAAAAAGTAAAAAAAATTAAGAGGCAACGAAGTGGGTCTCACACTTGGACCCAGGAGGGCCACTTGGCCAGGCTGTCACATTCACAAAGGGCCTCAGATTTCCACCCTGTTGTTACCTCTAATGAGGTTCAACCTACCAGCACAGTGCTGGATGGAAAAGAAGAGACATTCATCCATCCAGTGCTCTGGATGGAAAAGAAGAGACATTCATTCATCATGTGGTGATGATTTCTCCTAGTACTGGACTGTGAAGCCATTGATGCATTCTGAATTCATTTTCTTTTTACAAATTCTATAATTAATCTGTGACAAACGGTGTTATAATGCATTGCAGTTTCTATGGAAAGAGTGATCTGTCATTAAATGTGACCATTTAACATAATCTAAAATAGCTTGCAACTTGTTGCATTTCTTCATTTTTTTATATGTGTGGCGCTTCAACAGCTGCAAATGGTCTAACCTCTCTTGACTTCCAAGAGACCCTGGCCTCATCTTTTGCTATGAGATTATTTAGTAAATAACTTGGGGAAATGGGACTCCCTCAGCCCCCAGTCCTGCTCAAGCTTTGGGATCCAAGCTTCAGCTAGGGATAACATCTCTTTGCGTATTTTCCTTCGTCTCCTTCGGGGCCCCTCGGGGAGGGGAGCTGTCATCCAGGCCCCACTTTCCAGGCCTCGGTCACGTGCATCCTGAGCCCCCTCACCTCCTTGTTCACCACCATGTTGCACATGCATTCAGTGGCCGCCTGCCGCAGCTGGTCATGGTTCTCAAACATGTAGTTCTCAATGTCCGGCAAGGCCTTCTCCTTAAAGATCTTCTTCCTAGGGTGTGAGGGGTGGAGGAAGAGAGCCTGCTGAATCCTCTGTAAAGACCATTTGGGGTTTTAGCCCCCAGGGGCCATTCCAACATCCTCAGCCAGCACCGTTTAGATAGTGGTAATCCCACCCCTGGGCTTCCCTGGTGGTTCAGTGGTGAATAATCTGCCTGCCAGGGCAGGAGACGCAGGTTCGATCCCTGGATTGGAAAGAGCCCCTGGAGAAGGAAATGGCAACCCACTCCAGTATTCTTGCCTAGGAAATCTCATGAACAGAGGTGCCTGGCAGGTTATAGTCCATGGGGTCTCAAAAGAGTTGGACACAACTTGGTGACTGATACAATACCAACAACATTCCCACCCCCAGGAGGGGTCCCTAGTGACAGAGCACAGCATCCTGGCCATAGCATTGGGATCTCGGATGAACATGTCACCTGGCTGGCGATCCTCCTATATTATTGCTGGAGAATGTCTTTCACTCTCCTGCTGGAGATAAAACCATGATGTGAGGTCTGGAGTAACCCTCATGTGATCATGAGAAAGGGGGAAAATCTGTCTGAGAATTAAGACAATACAGACAGTAGAAGGGGAGAGAAGTAGATTCTGGGACAGCTTTGTAACCCCTGCATCAAGCTGCCCGAGTCTGGATTATCCTAGACGAGTCATTATGACTCCCAACATCCTGAATTATTAAATTCCCATTATGCTGAGACCACCTGGACTTGCGTTTTCTGCCACGTAAAAATTTCAGCCCAATCCCACCACCTCCTTGCTTCCAAGGAGGAATACACTTTATCCCATCCCTCATCCACCTGATCTCTTTTACTACTTCATAAGGACGTGTCTTCCCAGTTTCCTTTGGCTTTGCACCTTCAACTGCAGTTTTTCCAAGCAGTAATGCCCATCCTTCCCACTGCCATTTCTACCCACGGCCTTCCAGCTCGTCCTGGGGGGCGCGCACACACAGTTTCCAGGACATTTCCAACACTTGATGTAACACCACTCTCCACCCATCGCCTCCACGCCCCTACTCACCGGAGCTTGTCACTCCGCCCAGACAGGTTGGTGAGGCCTAGGAGAGCCTCATAGTTCTGAGGCCATCCCTCTGTGTGTTCAGGAGACTCACGAGGGGCCGCACCACCTCGTACACCTACGTGGAAGGGGTCGAGGCGCTGTCAGATGGAACCCATCTCCACCACTCATTTACAGGTGCCTGGCTCTAGAATTTCCTATGCACTTGCCCACCCATTGCCTGATTCCACCTCCACAATGATCCTGAGGGGTGGGGTTATTTCCTTTACTTTGCAGCCTTGTTTGTCAGAGCCAGGGCTGGAATCCATCCCCCTCCAACTCATCGCCACCTTTGTGATGGCACCATGCCCCCTCCCAAGCCAGGGGGAGGGTGATAAGTAGAAAGGCCCCTGGCACCAGACTCCTCCCATCACCTCCCCGCCCCTCATGCCAGCCACCCACCCGCTCCCCGGGGAAGGCGATGTCTGGGTTGGAGACGGCGGCGATCTTCGCTAGGGCGTGGGCTGCCTTCACCTTGCCCACATCTGTGCCCTCCAAAGCCAGGGGAATCAGGGCCTGCAAGGAAGGGCAGAAGCACTCCTTGGTCACATATACAGAAGCCACTCTTCCCAGTCTCCCTGTCCAGCCACTGTCTGTTCCATCAGAAGTTCAAGAAGACTCAGCAACAGAGTCAACTCCTGAGCATCACAGAAAACAGTTAAATTCTTAATCATCGAGTCACTCCCCCTGGTCCTCAGCACACATGGAGGTCTCTGCAGGCACTCTCCCCAACCCACATACATTCATTTGGCTTTTGGAAAAATCAAGACGCTGATGTTTTGTTTTCCTTCCTACCTAAGTCAAAGCTAATCATAAGAGCAGCCAGCCATTCACTGAGCACCTCCCATGAGCCAATACTTTTAAGTGTATTTTCTCTAATCCTGTGACATTCTACAGTCTGACTGTATGATGTTTTCCCTTGTTTTACAGAGAGGAAACTATGACTCAGAGAGATAAGTAATTTGCCCAAAGTTGTGCAGTTAAAAAGGGACAAGCAAAGACTCAATGACAAGCCTCCCACAGCAAAGCCCATGGTCTCTAGCTCACTGTTTGCTTCCAGTAGCAAGGAGGATAAATGGGATTCCAGAGTAAATTCCATGACACATCACAGACTCAGGCACAGACAAGACAGGTTCCTTAATAACCGTATTCCAAGAGGTCGGGCGGGGGCAGGGGTGCATTATTCTTGGGATAGGCAAAGATCATGTACACACACATACACACAGATTACACACATGTACAGACACACACAGAGACACATACACATACACGTGAGAGAGCTCCTCCCTAGTGGAGCACCTTCTTGGATGGCAAGACCTTTATCCCTCTCAATTACCTTACCACCACCTTGAGCCACAATGGTGCCTCGGTCCTTTGGGTTGTCACACAGTGCCAGGAATACCCTGGAGGGCAAGGATACAGGACATGCAGGACGTGAGCACGCCCTTCCCAGGCATTAGCAGGCCAACCAGTGAGACCCAGTAAAACCCTGGGAATTGTTCCCACTGTGCACCTGCCCCAGAACTAACCTTGGGAAGATACTGCCATGGACCTGAGTGGCTGGGGAGGAAGAGAGGCCAAAGGCAGCTGCAAAAAGTGGCCCCATCCCTGCTTAGGGAGATACCAAATGGCTCACTAGGCTTTCCTGGGGGCTCAGATGGTAAAGAGTCTGCCTGCAATGCAGGAGACCCAGGTTCAATCGCAGGGAAGATCCCCTGGAAAACAAAATGGCAACCCACTCCAGTATAATTGCTGGGAAAATCCCATGGATAAAGGAATCCTTCAAGCTACAGTCCACCACCCAGGAGAAAGTCTTCTGCCTGGAGGGAACCCAGAACTCCATGATCTGGCCCTTGTCTTTCTCTCTGGTCTTGTCTAGCACCACCCTCCCCCATGCACTCCATGCTCCAGACACATTCCTGGAGAACTGACCTCATTCATTCCTTCTCCCTCCATCCTCAGGGTCTTTGCATATGCTGTTCCCTCCGCCTGGAACCCTTCCCCCCGCTGCATGAGAGCAGCTTTTCTTTCCTCCAGGGTTCCCTTGAGTTGTCACATCTTCCAGGGGCCTTCTTGGCTGCCCACCTACATATCCTCCCCTCTAGCCAGTGGGCTGCCACTCCTTGTCTCTGTTTATCCCCATCATGGCACCCACTGGGTTGTAGCTGTGAACCTGTCTGCCTCCCCATCAAGTTACTGTACGGAAACTGCCTTTCCCCTCTGGCATGTCAGGGTCTGGGAACCAGGTCATCAGAAAGGACAGTGACCTCCTTCCTCCCAGTGCAAACTTGCACCTGGGAGGGGACCCACCCTGACACGTCACTCTTCCCTGTGGACCTCTCTCAGCCTCCTCCCCAGGCCCCAGTGGCTCCCTCCCTCCCTTACTCCCCCGGCCATCTCCATGTCCCCACCCAGCCTCCTGCCTGCCTGCAGGCCCCTCAGACCCCAGCTCTGGGCCACTGCAGCCACACCTGGCCAGCAGCTCTTTGGTCTGGTCGGTGAGGATGGCATTGTCAGCTTTCACCATGCAGACCAGTGCCGAGGTGACGCCAGCCTTCAGAAGCCGCTTCACTCGCATGTCCACGAAGTCCTTCTTGTCCTGGGGAGATGAAGGGTGGCAAGGAGATCAATCCTGGAATAAGGAAGATCATCCCAAACACTAGATGACCTGTGTGTTCCTTTTCTTGCAAAAGGCTGGCTTTCCATTAGACTATGCAGAGTGAGAGGGGAGAGAGCAGATAAAACAGACAAAACGATGGATTGGATTTTGCCAGAAACCCAGAGTCAGCCTCAGGGTTGAATAGTAAATGGCAACCCACTCCAGTACTCTTGCCTGGAAAGAGGATCCTTGTAGGGTACAGTCCACGGGGTCGCAAAGAGTCAGACTGAGCGACTTCACTTTTCACAGATAATCCTGAGTGTCTAAGAAGAGGCTGCTGACAGCTGTGGACAGTCTCTGGTAGCCACATTTGAACTTCACAGTGGCAGAACGTGCTAGCTATATCCCTTTGCCTGTGTGAAATCCTATGCAGCTTTAAAAAATTATTCAGGGACTTCCCTAGTGGTCCAGTGGCTGAGTCCACCTGCCATGCAGGGGGCATGAGTTCAATCCCTGGTCACGATGAAGAGCAGCCACCCACTCGACACAACCAGAAAGCCTTGCACAGCAACAAAGACCCAGTGCAGCCAAAATAAAAATTAAAATTATTCAGTGGGACTTCTAGCTTCCACTGAAGGGGGTTTGGGTTTGATCCCTGCTGAGGAAACTGAGATCCTGCACGCCTAAAGACCTGAAGTATTTCCCTCAAACTGGATACAAGATGATAGATACATTCCAATTATAACTATTTTTTTTAAGCACAGGATAAAAGTGGTAGTGAATGCAACACACCAAAATCCAGATACCCCAGAAAATAAAATTTGCATGAATGTTGAAAACATGAACTATAATGAACTGTCTTGTGTCCGTGAAATCAACCACATAAATTGCAAAACATTCATCGTGGCTTCCTTAGGTTTCCCAGACTATAAATTGTTGATTCCCCCTCCACCTCAGTGGACCATTTAAACTAAGAAAAACCACAAGTGCCACCTAGTGGGGGAAATTGACCATGATCCTCTTCAATTTATCTGCATGCGTGCGTGCTGTTTACTTCAGCCTGTGTCTGACCCTTTGCAATCCTTTGGGCTGTAACCCGCCAGGCTCCTCTGTCCATGGAATTCTCCAGGCAAAAATACTGGAGTGGGTTGTCATCTCATTCTCCAGAGGATCTTTAAGACCCGGGATCAAACCCAGGTCTCCTATATTGCAGGTTCTTAACCATCTGAGCAACCAAGCCTGCACTTTATCTGCATCATCTGCCAAATCCTCCCAGACACACACACACACACACCCCACCCGAACATCACTAACTTTCCGTCCCACCTCTCTGGTGGTCTGGTGGTGGACCGCCTCCTCCCCCTCTCAGCCGTCCTCATCCCCACCTTGGGGTGCTCCTCGGGCACATGCTGCTTGGAGAACTTGGCCAGCTGCACCAGCTCGGGGATGACCTCCTTGACATCGTAGCTGTTGGTGCAGTTCACCAGGGTGGTGGCCACTGAGTACAGGATGGTCTTGTCGGGGGTCTGGAGACAGAGGGGGTGGATGGTGGTGGTGGCGGGGGGTGGAGACAGGAAGAAAGGAAACCTGAGAACAAACCACTGCTTCCCAGAGACTCTCTCGCAGGCAGGCTGCTTTGGGAGGAGCCTGGCTGGTGAGGCCCTAAGGCAGAGGAACTGGCTCTGCCCGCCTGCTGCCGCTAAGTCGCTTCAGTCGCGTCCGACTCTGTGCGACCCCATAGACGGCAGCCCATCAGGCTCCACCGTCCCCGGGATCCTCCAGGCAAGAACACTGGAGTGGGCAGGAATTTCTCCTGCCCGCCTCAGCAGCACCCAGAGCATGCGTGGACGTCCTCTGAGTGTTCCCATTGCTTCGTGCTCCTTTCAAAAGCCCAGTGGGATGGGGTGGGACCTGGACAGCCTCTGATGGAAATGGCCTCCCACACTCCTGCCTTTTGTGGTGAGAAAGAACCATTGGTCGGGGGCGCGGGGTCCAGTGGTGGTCCAACAGAGGAAGAAAGGCATCTGGCAGGGACTGGGAAAGAGGGAAGGGGCCCAAAAAAGACCTCTTGGTCCCTGAAGACCTCACTCCTGGAAGGAGTTCCAGGGAAAAAAGACTACCATCATCTTATTCATCCTCCGGCTGCCTGGAAGGCAGGAGGAGTTGTGAGTCCATTTCACGGTCAGGAAAGATGAGGACCAGACAGAGGGAAATGACCAACCCAGGTTTACGTGGGGTGGAGTCGGGGTGGAGTCGGGATGAGGAAGGGAGGACGTCCAATTTCCCAGGCTCAGCAGACAGCCCGCAGGCCTGAATCCAGCAGATCCCGGGGCCAGAGGTCAGGGCCTCACTTGCCTTGGCCAGCTCGAACATGGCCTGCAGGGCAGGAATGTCCTGAACAAAGTCGTCCTTCACGTCGGCGTCCAGCGTGAGGTAGGCCAGGCCCTCCACTGCCCATTTCCGGGTCCGAGTGTCTATGGACGCATTGCACAGCCACCTGGGGGAGGGAGGCACTGGGGAAGGGGCCCGAGGCTCGGGCAAGAGCGAAGCGATCCAGGGGAGCAGGCAGGTGGGCAGCCTTTCAGGATCTGGCATCCGCTAGAGCACATCCCTGAGAGGAGATGATGGGCTTGGGGAAAAACCCTTACTTGCGACACTGTTTGGCCAGCTTTTCTGTCGAGCCTTCAGCAAACTGCCTGAGAGCGTAATCTGTGCCGCCTGCCGAGCCGAGTTTACAGAGTCCCTGGGGAGGAGGGGAGGGTTGTAGGATTAGAGACACCAGGCTTGGGGACCAGGCCCTGCTCAAACACGTCCCTGAGGCTGGAATATTTTGGCCCCTTGCTTTGCCTGGATCAACCTCTTTGCATCCTACAGAACTCTGGTCAGGTGGCACCTCTCCCAAGACGCCTTCCCTGAGACTTTCAGGTTAGGGTGGACACTCACAAAGCTGGAGGCTTTTACTCTACCCCTTGCCCCCTGCCCACTATTTTGTCCCCGTAGGTGCTTCGTGTCATGCCATTTTGAAAAATCAGCTAGGATAATACTAGTGTTAGTTGCTCAGTCGTGTCCGACCCTTTGCAACCCCATGAACTGTAGCCCACCAGGTTCTTCCGTCCAAGGAATTCTCCAGGCAAGAAGAGTGGAGTGTGTAGCCATTTCCTCTACTCCAGGAGATATTCCTGACCTAGGGATTGAACCTGGGTCTCCTGCCTTGCTGGTAGATGCTTTACCATCTGAACCACTAGGGAAGCCCAAATATTAACACAACTGAAACTTCAGTGTTAAAACTTATGGCACAAAACCTGGCCATGAAATCACTTTGTGGGGGGAAGATTCAGATGTGCAGATTTTTACTCAGGAAAAACTGGACTCTTGGTGGGGGCGGGGGGGCGGTGCGGGGAGGGGAAAGTCTGTCTTCCATAAGAGAAAACTCACAATGGTAGAAGCTAAAATCAGTTTTTTAAAAAAACTGATATAAACCAAAAAGAAAAACAGATTCAATGACTCAAATCTTCACTGTAATTGTTGACAAGAAAAAGGTCAATGAAAGTGATTTTTATACAATGAAAATGGGAAAAAATGCAATAGGTTTAACTGTGCTATATAGAAACCAAGTAAGGAGACTAACTGAATTTTTGGAGTCTGCACTGAAAGTACTTGCTGGACAAAGGCTCATCAGCTTTTGAGTTGTTCAAAGGCATTGAGCAGGGACTTGTTGGGCATCCAATGGTTAAGACTCTGCTCCCAATGTAGGGGGCATTTAATCATTGTTGGGGGAACTAAGATCCTGCATACCCCATGGTAAAAAAAAAATTAAGGAGACAGTCATTATATAGCATGGTCTCCCATCCTGAATCCACATTCTCACAGTCTTCTGCTTACCACCCTGCTCTGCAGAGGCCTGTGGGTGGGTCTGGGTGCCTACAGCTTGGTTCCTCAAAGACAGGGGCCACATCCCGTTCATTCTGGCATCCCTGGTACGTGGTGCAGTGTCTGGTACCCAGCCCACTCACCACCAGTGCGCGGATCTTGATCTTCTCGTTTTTGGTGGTCTTGTAGATCTGTTTGAGCAGTGACACACCGTTGGTGATGATGAAGGTGGCGCGGCTGAGCTTGGTGGAGGCGTGGATGAGGGCCTCCACGGCCACCAGCTGGTCCGTCTCGCGCTCCGAGCCGCACAGCGCCACCATCATCTCCATCACACCCTTCAGTCCCAGCAGCTGATTGCCCAGGTCAAAGGGGCCCTGCAGGATCCCCGACACCGTCTGGATGGCAATCACGTTCTTGTCCATGTTCTGGGGGTCAAACGTGCCCCTAAAACAGAAGGCCAGTGTGGTCAGAGGAGTGGGAGATTTGGAGGCAGACAGACTTGGCTGTGCATCCTGGAGCCACGACTCATATGCTGTGTGGCCTAAGGCAAGTCACTGAACCTCTCTGAGCCTCAGCTTTTGAGCTGGACACTGAGGATAGCACTACTGCTTCTCAGAGTTATGATGACAGTAGATGACATCATGGATGTGCCAGGCATTGTGTTCCTCAAGAATCCCACCCAGATGAGGACTGACACTCAGGACCTTTGTTAGGGAGAGATCTCGGGATCAACACCTGTTGGGAAAGGGAAGAAATCAGGACTGGGTAGAAGGAGGCACTGGACTGTGATGCAGTCATGACAAAGCTTCAGCTTGCAAAGAGTTCCAGAGCTGAGAAACCATTCAAAGTCGCTCCAGGTTGGAGAGAGGGACGAACCACTGGATGCTGGCTGCCCTGAGAAGGTGAATAGCTGTCCTTAGCTGCACCAAGTCCCCAAAGAGAGGTGACAGGTGAGAGCTGTCAGCCAACAGGCTTCCCAGAAGCTGGGATGTCTGGGGGGACAGGACAGCAGCCAGGGCTACATGGTGGCTGGCACAGTATCTGCATCCTCGATGCGGCTGAATCATGATGCCGCCTGGCCCAGTGCTCCCCTGTCTGGTCCTAGTCTTTCTCCCATTGAGTTAGGGGGAGGGGTTGGACTAGAAGAGCTGGAAGGTTCTGTGTTGCTTTCAAAATCCACTATCATCCACTCTACAGGAAGATCTCTGTCTGGGGACACCCGATCCTTCGAGATCTGCCCAGGTTTGTTCGTTGTCGGGGATCAGGGCAGATGTACACAGGGTGGGCAAAAGGGAAAGGAGAGCATGGCACAAGAGTCAGAGACCTGGGCTCCGGTCCCGCTTCTGCCTGTGGCTGGCTGAGTGGGTGAGTCCTTCTGGGGGAGAGGGGCCGGCTTTGGGAGCTCCGAGAGCCCCTCCAGCCCAGACAGTCCATGCCCTGTGCTTCATTTTGCTGCTCGGTGCTGGGGAACCCAGAGCCCTTCCTGACTGTGGCCTCTGTGCCACGACTAGCGCTGGTGCTCGCGAGCCTGAGAGCCGCAACTGCTGAGGCCCTCGCACCAAGAGCCCGTGCCCGCGAGGAGGAGCCCAGGCGTCACAGCTGGAGAGTAGCCCCCACCTGCCGGAACCAGAGAAAGCCCGCAGGCAGCGCCGAAGGCCCAGCGAAGCCACAAACAGATAATTAAAAATGATAATAATGAGTTGAGGTCTGCCCTGTAAACCAATGCCAGCTGGTATCTGAACCTCCACCCAGCCCCTGGCCCCTGACAAAGCACCCCCAGGGGGCGGGAGGTGGCAGCCTCAGGCTCCACTTGTTGAAGGTGGTGACCCGCTCCTCCCCGCCCCCCTACTCACTGTCAGGTGACCGCAGAGGCAGCATTCACAGGCTAACCTCTATTCAAACTTAACCGGCTGGGAGAGAGTTACTGGAACTCAGTTCAGGCCTTCATGAAAGACTCAAGATAGCGGCAAACACTGAAGCTGAGGTGGAAAAATACCACTGAGAGGCCCCGAGGAGCCTCAAAAGTGACTCAAAGTCAGGATCAGGAGAAACTATGGGATTGAGCCAACTGTGCTGGGACCTGAATCTAGGAAGCTGAGAACATTTTCTACATTTTAAGAGAGTTTTTTTTTCATTGTGTTAGAGACCTACATGTTTCACAAAACCTAAACGTACTGTCTGGCTCTTTACAGGAAAAGCCTGTCAACCCCCGGAATAGAGAAAAGAAAGCAGAGTGAAGGGAGAGTTTCCACCCTCCCAAGACTCCCCGAGGGCTTTTAAAACATGCAGCTTCCTGAGCCACAACCCAGACTACTGAGCCCCAGAAATTTGAACAGTTTCCAAGTTTGAGGATTATTGGAGTAAAGGAAAAGGCAGTCAGCTACCGTGAGCAGAGATCCACATGGGGAGGAACCGAGGCTTCCAACCAAGAGCAAGCACCAACACGCCAGCCACATGAATGCAGCATCTTGGAAGGTCTTCCAGCCCCGGTCCAGCCTTCGGGTGACAGTAGCCCAGGACAGCATGTGGCTAATTTGCAAGCCCCAAAGTCAGAACCACCCAGCTGAACCTCTGCCAAATTGCTGTCCTATTGTGAGATAATAAATTACGTTTCTTGTTTTACGCTGCTAAATTTGACTAAGACAGAGCCCGACTGAAATGGAGCAGGACCTGTGGTCCTTCCCCACCGTGTCTTCAACCTGCCCTTGATCTGTGGAAAAATTTTAGCTGAACAACAAATTTAATCAGAGAAGTGGGAAAATGCAGACACGAAGGAAAACAGTCAAATGAAAGCAAATAATAATAGTCATTAAGCTAAGTCAAGGGTTTAGTTTCTCCTTTAGTTTCTCCTCAAGGGTCATGGATAATATTCTGAGCCATATCCTGTGAACTGTCTTAAAGATACTGAAACCCTCGCCGGGTGGAAGAAGTCAATTATGTGATGACTGGACTGTGGCCGTGATAAATGCTGCCACAGTTCTGAGAACTGGCCTCAAAGAAGTGGGGACAAACTGACCCTAAATACTAACTGGACTGAAAACAAGCAAGATGATGCTGGTCAGACCACTGACGACCAGTTTCCAGGTGACTGCCAGAGCTGACTGCGCCGTTTCTGTGTGTAGCACCCCTCCTTCCATCTGTAAAAATTCTTGCCCACTGATTGTCAGCAGGGTGGTGGTGGG